>JBAIZL010000020.1:0-285000 GCA_036971475.1 Prosapia bicincta | reverse complement strand
ACAATTACATCAGAACGTCTGTAAAGGTTATAAAGAATAATTTATCAAAACCTCTAAATAAAGCTGTGACCGCCACAGGTGGTCTCGGAGACATATATTCAGACCAGAGAGGTCTATTCTTATTTTGATAAATAAATCACATCAACCTTCAAAAGGACCGTTTTCATCAATTTGACAGACGTAAGAGACACAAATTTGACAAATGTCAATAATTGATTCACAATGTTTTCGTGAAAAGATTTGTAAAACCATATCTATTGTCAGGTGTGCATCTTATTGACTTGTGCCATGGTAGTCAAAGAAATAATAATAAATCGCGAATTGAAGTTCTTTTAAAGGCGACAGAAATACTACTATTAGTTCAATGTGCGTTTATATACTGACAGGGTTTTGTGGCGACCATAGCAAAATTAGAAAGTAAGTATGATTGTAAACAGATAGTTCAGTTTTTGCAGGTGTGTTAAGGATAGGGTTAGGCACGTGCCGAAAACAAAAAAATGTCACCTTCCTCTCAATAGTGGGGACAAACATCTGTTGCTTGGGTTTACCAGAAAGTGTTTTAGGAAGGCATGGAAGGGTCGTCGCTAACCGGTATAAAGTAAACGTCTCAATTGTCCGTGGCTAGGCCTCATATTCTTAATATAAGGTACAAACATAAATAAAGTTAATTTATCAGTAAAAATAGTGTATTTGGTAATAGGAAATAATTTACTTTAATCCCCAACATATTAACCCTGCTTGCCTGCTAAATGTAGGAAGATATCTAATAAACTATTCATAATTTTATCATCTAATGTTTCACTAGTTTTAACGCAAGTCTGAATGAACATAAAATAGATTCATTCTTCTTTAGAGAATTAATGAAAATGAAGTGAATTTTATCGAAAGTGATGTGGATATAATTAAACTAGAATTACGTTACCTTAAGATTATACAACGATAGTGAATGTTTCTATCCCACATTTTAACCTTAAAAAATCTTAATACTAACACTGTTTGCAACAGAATAAACCTTCCAGAAGCATGGACAATAAATATTTAATAAATGTGTACAATTCTGAGAGCTTTACGTGCTTTAGAACGTACTTAACCTTTATTTATAGTTACGATCTTTCAAAAGGTTTAAGACGTTCCTACGGTATGGCTAGGACTATTATCAAACTAATAAAAAGGAGAGAATTGAGAATATTGGTAGGACAGGTAGGGTCTTAAAATGCACTAAATGAGAAATAGGGGATCAGGGCAAATCACGTGCAAGGTCGCGTGTTAAAGTAAACTTACTCTCTACCGGGGTCATAAAGAGGTTTAACCCGTACAACCCCTTGTAAGAAGGACAATGGAGAATAGATGGCATTAGGTAGAATAAAGGGAGAGCATAGTGATACCGTGCTAGCGAACAAAGGAAAATATGGTATCTCCTGAAGATAGTCGCTTACCTAACGTAGACGTGTTCTCTACAGGGAGGAACAGATCCATCCTCTTCCCGATTAACATCTGACGTTACGTTTTGAGGTTAGAAATTGTTTAAACAGTTTTAACAAATTTTATAAGATCGAAACACATATTGCATTATAAAGGCTCTTTAAACTGTATGATGTAAAATTATGTTTAAAACATAATTATTTTATTTTTGAACATCGTTAAACTCTGACTAAAGTATAAATAAATATATTCTACTAACGTTTAAAGTCTAGGAGAAAATGTATTAATTTTTAACAATTACTTAATATATAAGGTAGGAATTTTCCGTTTGTGGCAAATTTCTCTTTATTACAATAAATATGGGAATTAGTTCATCTGAAAACACATAATTATATTTTGAAAGCTATAAATTCTTTCATGGTGCATTTATTATTTATATATTTAACTACGGCAACACTGTTACTTGTATTGACCTATCATTTACACTTTAATGTACTTAACAAGAATACTATTTGATACACCAGCGAGCCGACTTTCGCAAGCTATACTACAATTATTACATTTTCTAGCATTAGAAGAGTCCTATTTCTAGGCTTGAAATTTCTTTAAGGGCGATGTAATAAATAGCTCTCGAAAGTCGACCAAATATGCCAAATCAGATTCTTGTTAAAGTATTAATGTAAGACTTTAAGTTTTAGAGATTTATCATTTAATAGATTATGCACTTTTCTTAATAACAGATAAAAAACGTAATACGAAATTTTAAATTAGTAATTCACATCATATAATACGCAATTATTAATATCAAGTTAAAGGTCTTTTTTAACCTCATTCTTCCTACACAGTTCATATCTCATTTTTAGACTAATTAAGATTCTAAATGCAACCGCATAGAAATGATTACTTGCACAATCTAGGTCATTATCAAGTTAAATGCTTTTTTAAGTAGTCTGTAAGTTCTTTGTCTTACGACCACAATGCACGACCTTCATTCCAGGGATCCCTAATTTATTATGACAGTAGGTTGGAGTATAATCTGGTGTCAGGCTAAATAATCGATTAAAAGTGATTGTTACCTGTGCCGACCATAATATCGTTATTGTACATTATAATTTTCTATAAATATACCAAAGTATAGATTCACTGTCATTTTAGAGTCCTTACAGTTTTCAGGAATGAATTTAATCTTTACTTTACGCAGTTGAAAAATGAAATGATGCTTGAAATTTGAAAGAATAACTTTCTAAAATCGACTCCGTAAAACGTAAAGACGTGGGCCAACCATTCTTGTTCAAGTACATTTAAAGTACACAATATCAAGAGCACAGTGGTACAATATCAAGAGCACAGTGGGACAATATCAAGAACACAGTGGTACAATATCAAGAACACAGTGGTACAATATCAAGAGCACAGTGGTACAATATCAAGGGCACAGTGGTACAATATCAAGAGCACAGTGGTACAATATCAAGAGCACAGTGGTACAATATCAAGAGCACAGTGGTACAATATCAAGAGCACAGTGGTAGGCCTACAATATATTACAATGAAAATATTGGAAAGTACCCCAATACCACAAAAATAATAAAAAATAACAAATAAAACAAGTTACTTAAGATTAAACCCTTATGTACACTTCGATGACCATGTCATCATCATCAGAGGGTCTTATTACAAAATTAAAATCTAGCAAACAAGAAGTTACAAACTAGAGTGATGTAATTTTGTAATAAGACCCTCTGATGATGATAACATGGTCATCGAGATGTACATAAGGGTTTAATCTTAAGTAACTTGTTTTATTTGTTATTTTTGATTATTTTTTGTGGTATTGAGGTACCTTCCAATATTTTCATTGTAATACATTTAATGTGTAAGATTATAGGTGATATTGATGTTAATTTCTTGTTAATATTGATTTTATATTTCAAAAACAATAACAACTTGATTTAACATTTCACTTATTCACAAAAACACTGCGCACCTCATATATTCAAATTGGTCAGGTGAAATTCAGTTACAAATAAAATAGTATTTCTAATATCTAGTACTTCCAATACTTGCTAAACAAGATCACGTTGTTAAAATAATGTAGTGTTATAAATTAAGTAATAATATTCCTATTTGCGATAAAATAAAAAACACTCTTTATCTACTAAAATATCCCCTTTTAGTTTTAATGCCCTTCTTTTTTTTGAAAGAGGTTTTGTAACACACACAAAATTCAAACAAATTTCTTTTTGTCATGTTGGTAAACATGTCTATAACTATCATTAACTGGTAGTTGTAGAAGATAGGATAGGAGTTCAATGAAACAGCCTAACTTGTATCGCTTTACTAAACATTAAAAAACATTATAAGAATGTTCAATGTCTGGCACAGACTCGTGTATAATGTAAAGATCCACGCCTCTTAGACATGCACAAACTCTATATTAGAAGGTTGAATAGAAGTGTCACCTCTACATCTGTGGCATCCAACATAACCTAACACTCGCTAATCACATTACGGTATTTATTCTTGTTGCACAACTGATTATTGTATTCACTTGACACACTTGAATTCTAATCAGCACAGCAATTCTATTTATTACAATTGCAGAGGATTTTTTAGCCGAGGTACCTGGGAGCAATACTTGACAGGAAATTGACCTGAAACCCTCATTTGACTCACACTCAAAAGAAAGTAACAATGATTCCAACACAACCAAATATTATGCCCAGAACTACCATTCTTCTATAATCTATTTCGGACAGTAATACATGCATAATTGTAAGTTACGCATTTTACAAGTTACACATAACTCGACCGGGATAGTGTAGGAAATTCACAAACTCTCAGACTTGACTGTTCCAAAAACTTGAATTTTACTCTAGAATTTTCATTAGTTTCATAAAAAAAACACCATAGACACCTAGTAATTAGGTTTACACGAACACAAATTCTACACTAGCATTTAAAATAAATTCCATACTGGGTAGATATAGCGCTTTCCTTGACAGTCACAAATGGTAGCTACCAATTTATAATACAAATATTACCACCAGTTTTTCAGGTGTTTCTAGGTATTTAATTTTTAATGAACACAATACAAGCAAACTAATCTTCCTAACCTTACTTTTCTGTCACATACTCGGTGTAACATGTTAAATATGTGGCAACTATTTAGTATGTTGGATAAAGATTTGTTTTGTTTTAGGTAACCTAAAATAGGCCGAAATTTAAAAGAAGGTTGTGTTTCTGAAAAGCCATTGACAGCATTTCAGTGGAGATACATACAAAAAACTGGTAACCAATCAAAGCCTCTTTTTTTAAGCGTAGGGGGATTCTGTTGACCAAGCGTGACAAATCTTGAGTGTCAGACTGTTCTAATTTAGACTTGATCGAAGATGGGCAGCTGGATTGAAAAATAAAGTCTTAAACGGCTTACTTAAAATTAAAAGAAAAAGTAATATTCAAAATTAAATAATAACAGGCAAAAATGTTTTTTGTAAAATTTAATATTTGGTTTCTATTTACGTTTTTATTAAGCCGAGGATTAAGTCATTGCCAAGGTATGTTCTAAATTAATTTTTTCTTTTAAAGTAATTTGATAAAGTCAAAGCAGTAAATATACAAAGTTACACGTATGAATCTTGACCTAAAGTTGTCTAATAATTTGTAGAAGATATAAATTAATTTTAATTTAACGTACCATTGTCAAAAGATATAAAGTGTAATATTTTAATTTTGATTTAAATTAAATAACTTTTTTAAACATTTAAACTTGGACTTTAATGAACGTATTTTTTTCAGAGCGATTTGGATAGACAGCCCGACCTCCTACGTCAAACCGTTAGATACAATTGGTAATGTAAACAATTGACCCGGTAAGTCTGTTTAAAGTATAAATAATAATTTGTGTGTGAATAGAGGTTTTGTTTAAATTAACCAAACACATTAAAAATAACCGAGATGGGCTACAACGGTACTATCTCAAATCTTTTTTAATCTTCTTCAAGTAGGCAGCAGAAGAAGTAGATAACACCTTCGCCATACACTGATTGACCAGGTCTATCCATCGCTATCCCCCAGCATAAGGCTACAACCTCTTGTAAGCCTGCAACGATCTATAGCGAGATTTTCCGAACAGGTTTCTTTCTTGTTAGGTTTTTAATCCCGAGACATTTGCGTTCTGTTTCATTTCACTACGTTCCAATAATGTATGGAAAACGATCTTTTTGTTTTAGAAAATGTCTTCTCAAACCATCTCTATCCATGAATACGTTTACTAAACGCGTTTTGTCAGATAAGACACACAAAATTCTTTATATCACTGGAATAATAAAGTTTTAAAATAGGTCTTTTGTAGGTCATCCTATTACAGTTTGATAGAACAAGTACTGACGCTTTAAAATTTGATAAGAGAAGGTATTTGTAAGTTATGCTATTTATATACACTGGTCGAACTCAAGTTAAATTTGGAACCGCTTATTACAAAACTATTGTATCATTTTTAATTTTGAAAAATGGATTCTTCTCTAGAAATTAGGTACCCTTTATTTATTTAAATGATAACTAAAAATAAGACAAACGTTTCCGGAAAAATTTATTTTAAATTAATAAAAGGTTCGGTAAGGTTTGGTTGAAAAACTAATGGGAGGTTAAAAATAATGACTCTAGGCACTGGAAATACTTGAAACGAGATGCTATTAGGTCTGCTCATTAGGAAAGTATTTATTAAATAGTTACTAAATCCACATATTACATGCTCGTTGTCAAAGTTATAAGGAACTTCTTACAAAAATTCTTTTACATAAAATAGTTTTTTTTAGCAAATTTTGAGTGAAATATTTCGGGAGTACGATAAAATTGTAGAAATATTCTTTAATAACAAAGAAAAGCTGGAAAATCTGAAAATCTTTTCAACAAGGCGAGAGATCTACATGACATTAGAAAAATAATGTTGTGATTAGGAAATACTTTCCTTGAGAGAGAATTTTTCGTACAATGTTAGGTAAACATACTAGGTATTAAATAAGAGATCGTAAGACCTAGTGGAGAGAAGGGGAAACTTTTGGGACAGAAACATTCTGTTACTTAGAACTGAAGACAGGGATAGCGTGGGAGTTTATCCACATTGGGCTCGATTACATCTCACAAGCTATCACGATTGTCCTACTCAGACGAATTGTATCATTTTTCTATTCCCAAAAATAAAATTATATATAAATTATAAGTATCTGATATTTTATCTGGTTTTCAATTCCTAGTTTACACTCTCCCTTTATATATCTGGTTCAAATTTTCAATCGTTAATAAAATTCTTCCTATTTAACTAAAGTTCAAATAGATTTGTTTAACCTGTAGTAAATGACACTTGATCTTAATGCAGTTTTTCCAATACATTAATTCATAATTAAATTTTATTAATTTTTTAAATTTTTATATGGGAGAAAAAGTTTCACAAAAGGGGCAAGGTATACGATATATTTACCCCGTCCTATTTGGCTTAAAATAAGTGATAACACTATATGATTTCATAACACAGCTGATTTTATGTAATTGGCTATGTGGTAGATCAGCTGTTTTAACTCATAGGTTAAGTTACTTCATTATATTAATAGTAATTATTTAATAAAAAGTAACTAAATTTTTTTGCCTGTATTAACCTGAGTAGGAATTGACATTAAATGTTTTTCTTTATATTACTTATTTTATTTCAAAATTAATCTAACATTTCGTCTTCATTAATCAACAGTTATATTCACAGTAATCTACAGTAATATTTACATAGATCTTAAGTTATGTCTACATTAATCTACAGTAGTATTTACATTATCTACAGTGTGATTTACATTTATCTAAAGTTATTTTAAAATAATCTACAATTATATTTACATTGAGCTGCAGTACAATGTACTCTACATTAATCTACAGTTACATTTACATTAAACTTCAATTATATTTACATTATTTTCAACGAAAGATATATTTACAGTAATCTACATTTATATTTATATTGATCTAGAGTTTGTTTTTATTTTATTATTCCACAGTAATATCTAAATCAATACTCAGTTATACTCGTATTTCAATTAATCAACGTGTTTAGTTATACTAATCTACTTTTAAATTTACTTTGTCAAACAGTTACATTTACATTAATATATAGTTGTATTTACTTTAAACTAAACTTTTATTTACAATAATCTACGTAAAATTTACATTAATTATAGTACTGTTTAGATTAACCCACAGTATTAATTATTTACTTTAATTTAGAGAAATGTTTACACTAACCTACAGCTATATATACAAATACCTACAGTAATATTTACATTCGTTTAAAGTTACGAACATTGATCTACGTAGTATGGACATTAATCTACAGTAATGTTTGCATTAATCTAAGATTGCGTCTACATTAATCTACAGTTATATTTACATTAATCTACATTATAATTACTTATAATAAGCTTTTTAATTAGAGGATGAAATCTTTATTTCCCAACTCATTTGTGAAATATTTTCAAATATATATTTAGTAGTGAAAAGTGTATCTGTCGTTTCTACTCGAATAAGTATTGTATTATTACGAAGGGACGTTATTATAACATATTATACAGTTATTATGAAATATTTTAGTACTGGATTGTTGTTATTAACACAATTTATATTTTTGTTAGAAAAATGTTTGAATAAATAAAGTTACTTCAATTACATACATTCCCTGTTAGAATTATTTACATATATATTTGTAAACTTTGCGGTTAGGCTGTAAGTTGCGAACAAGCGCTTGTATTGGTGCTACAGTAACACGATTACAGGCTCTTGTCTTATTTCGCAAAGTTCAATGATGGCTGACAGTTAACATGGTACGTTTGCCTTAAAGCCATAGGTGGCGCTATTGTAGCTGCTACACGTCTCGTTATTTGCATACAAGGCATCTCATAGCCGGTGCACATTATGCTTGTAAATTATAAACGAAACCTAAGTATAATATAATTCAAGAGCATTTATTATACTTCATTTTTATAAAACAAAACCAAAAAGGAGCGTCATATTAGTGCATAAAATGTCGGGATAGAAATATTAATGTAAAGTCAAAAGTTAAATTAAGGTTATTGTTTTAAATATGGAATTAAGAGTTTTGGAAATATAATATTCTTGCCGAAGCAATCAACATAAATGGTTTTAAATTATTGGTCTAGTAATATTTATTTAAAGTGGAAAATTAAAACATTAAAATAAAATTAATTTTTAATATATTGATAGTTCGTAATTGTATAAATTAAGTCATACAAACTAAGAATTTTGTATGATACAAAACTAAGGGATACATTTTTAATGAGCATAATGCAACGCATCGGTTAGGATGCGTGATCACACTATGCGAGTTGCAACTTTAATGCACGCACACACGTACAAGCACGATCTTGCCCGCTGACAGAAATTTTCGTCTGTCACATCTGGGTTTCTTATTAGTATTTATTAGGAATATACTGTTGTTGAATTTAATAATAAATACACAAAAACCTCTTAACCACAACCTTTCTTATAGGGATAACATACAAAGACAGTATGTTATACATACAGTTTGTATGTTATCCCCCTGAGGATGGTTACTTGGTAACTGAAATGTACATAAGGGTAAAATAAAGAAAGTTTGTGGTTAAGAGGTTTTTGAGTATTCATTAATATGTTTTTTTATTATAAAAATCAAATAAATAATTTACAATAAAAATGCTTTATTTATTTTGTGATCAATTGTAATGTGATATTGTAATACAAACTCATAGCTTATAATTCTTTGAATTTCTAATAGAGGAATAAATGCCTAACTTATAATAACGTTTTTTTTTATTTTAAATATTCGATATGGGCTGTTCGGATTTAGTGAAGTAATATATTTTAAAAAGCACATAGGAAGTTAAATTATAACAAGTAGATAGTAACAAGTTGGTCGCATAGTTTGAATAATTCTAACATATTGTAACGAAATTCATTAAGTTAAAGAAACTGTTAGAAAATATTTAAACTTGTGAAATATACCTAGCTAGCGCTAGTCTATTATCACATCTATCGACCGAAATAAGTTACTGCACACACCTGCAAATCATAAATAAAAATAATTCGAAAGGGGTTCATTGTAAGTAAACCAAGATGTGCCTCGTTCATGGGAGAGAAGCTTTACCTAGACATCCACGGACCAGGGAGATTTATGACTAGGAATCCCTGAGAATACAGAAAAACACATGCACCTGTGGGAAAGTTCAACAAATTCCCACGAAGCCAAAAAAAGGAAAGTGCGGGAAGTGTCAAAATTTCATAGGCTAGCCAGAGTTTGAGCGCCATAAGGGAGCCAATCAAATTTGAAGAGAGGATGAAACACAAACGGATACGATCCAAGAGGATGTTCAGGAAGGGAGTCAATTTTCAGTACTCGAAAGGGTCAAGTGGTAGAAGTCAAGAGGAGAAGTAATGTTCAGTTTTTAGTAAGTAATATCAAATTCAAAGAAGGAACGTGGAAATTTAAAGTAAGGGAGATTAATAGAGGGAGATTAAAGGGCAACAAGTGAGATTAAAATAAGGGAGTGATTAATAAAGTCAGTTAAGGAATAGAAGCATTTCGAGAAATTAAGAAAAGTGAAATTGATAGGAAAGTATTACTAAGTGAATTTGTGTCAAGTGAAGTAAAACAAGGAACCACGCAAGTAATAAACAATACATTTATTTCAACTTAAAGTCAACTCTTTAAAGTAACAAACATTAAGAATCTTTTAAACTTTAGAAATTCCAAAAAAAGTCATAGTTAATTGAAATATAAAATTTATCAAACCAAGTGCAGTAACTTATACACGCCCTTAGATAGCTAAAGAAAGTAAATTTAGAATTGTTAAAAAAATCCATAGTAAAATAAGAGTCTTGATGCCTATCGGCAAATATTAGAGTTAGTAAAAGAATTATATGAACTACCTGTAAATGCAATATTGATCTCAGGATAAAATAAATCTGTAATTATAAAAGCAAGTAGCTGGATTATTAATTTAATTTCCTAAGAGTAAAAATTATCCTGTAGAGAAGCATTAAGTGAAGGTTCGTTATATAACAATTGTCGCCCAACGTGGATGGCAAAGGTATGTTGTATAAAATTGGCTCCCAACGTGGATGGCTAAGGTACGTTATATAACAGTTGTCGCCCAATGTGGATGGCTAGGTTCGTTATATAATATTGGCGTCCAACGTGGATGGCTACGGTATGTTATAATATTTATAGAAAATGTAGATCATTACCTAATGTAGTCTACGCAATGTTTGCAGCAAACGTCGAGTGTATTCGTAACTCGCTTTCAATTTCATATTGATCCATCAGCGAACAAATAAATACATTCTCCTTTTACGTAATATCAACATTTGTGGGTAATTATTGTTTCAAGCTTAAAAGCAATCCAGGAAAAATACAATCGTTTTACAAGGTTGTTTAAATTCAATAAATTACACAAAATAATCTCTTTAATTTGTCGCTTTAACTAGTTTAAACAAAATCTAATTTTGTTTCAATTGATATACTTTATACAATTAAACTCATAATAATTTGTTTTGCAATATAATTTCATTAATTAAAACATTTTTCATTTTCATTGCGTTGGGTAAATTTATTTTCTAACGCATCACGAAAAATAAGAAAACTGTATTTGTAAAACCTTGGGTTTTGTTAGCCTACTTTAAGGGATTTTACTTAATGCGTTGTAGTTACGATAATTATTTGGGGGAAGGGGTCTAGACCAGCGTTACTTAACACAAAAAATGGAAATAATTTTCAACTGCTGTATGTATCGAGACCACAACTAAAAATATAAAACACATATCGCTCAATTATTTTATAATTAGAAAACAAAAAAGTACAATCAAGATGTTTTGAGTACTCTTAGCATCTTTTTTTATTGTTTTGAAACTTACGTGGTGTCGAGGTTCAGCCTTTGTTTTGTTTGTTTATCTATTTTGTTTGTAAAACGGTCTATTTTTTGTTCTTCAAAAAAATATCTAAGAGTAACATTATCTGTTTAGCTTTATTTATTTATTCAAATTTTAAATTTGGTAAAAGCAAATAAATCACAATTTACTGTATTGGCATATTGCCGATACTTCATTGCACAATACTTTTACACAGCTCAGGTAAAGATTTGTAGTCAAAGTAGAAATGTGTTTGAAATTTACAGAGCTCCGGGACACAACTTTAAAAATCGAGACTGTCCTGATTTTTGCGGGACGTATGGTCACCATACACATACCAAATGTAACCCAGATGGTCGGTTGCTGGGATAACCTCCTCCAGCGACGTTTCCTCGTGAGCACCCTTTTCCATGTTGATGTTATTTGAAGGCCTCGGTATCACATTCTTCCAGTTCTCTTTATACACCCAAAGCCAATAAACGGCCAAACTCAAGACCCTCTCTAGTTTCCCAGTTGGAACAGTTGGAATGCACTTCATTCAAGTGAGCTGTTTTTTCTGGGTGTACTCTTCGCCTCCAACGATCACCCGTCCTGGTTTTAAACAACTTTTATTAGTAGAAACGTTAAGGCGTTCTATATTATTCAGATTAATTCATTTCAAAAGTGTTCGAATTTAAAACAATTGGAGCTCGCCTAGTGGACAAACCAGCAACCTTGTATTTACACAGCGTAATTACTAGTTTTGACATTTTTAGCGAACATTTATTGTTAGAGATTTCAAGACACTAAATTTTAGAAAGAATTGTAAATTTGAAAACGGAAACATCAATAGAACGATTGGAACGCTCGAGCGACGTAGATCGTCCAGCGGGGCAGATGGAAATCCAAAGACGCACATGCTCTTTCTATGATTTACACTTTAACAGTTCTCTAACATCTCACTGTTAGGCAGAACAACCAAGGAGGAAGAGATAAACTAAAGCGTATTTATAAACGTCGTGAAAATTATTTTTTCTCTGAGATTTCTGGATTTACAGACGTTGAAGGATTCCAAAAGATTCTGCAGAAGTAACTTTTGAGGAAGTCCTTACTACAAAGGTAGAACGAACCATTCATCCAAATCTTATCACATTGGTTGAAACCGACCTTGATTGATGGCACACATTAACATTGTAGGAGCATTATCTTTATTCTTTAATTATATTTGTGTATTTTACCATGTTTCAATTGTTACCAAAGTTTGGTTTTATTAATTATAAAGATATGTTTCATTTTTACTTGGTATCTTAAACTAAAATTTTTCATTCCATTTTTTTCTCTTGAACACTCGTTTTAAGTGTTTATTTCATAGACTTTCATATAGATTCTTGTTTTATAAATTTTGTTTGAAAATTAAAATGTTGATTAATTTATTTCCTTACCGAATAAACCTTTAATTTATGATAAAAGGTTACATTCAGCTTGCGTTACGAAGGAGGTGGTTGGCACAGCGTTAGTAACACTAAGGGAAGGAGTCAAAATATTACCAAAAAATTAACTTCTTAACAAATCTTTTCTTTATTATACCTGAATCTGTGTCCCTGTGACTGTGGACAAGGCATTCTTTCGAAATTAGAAATTAATTTTTCACCAAGTTTCCGAAAACCTAGGAGTTTCAATTGAATAGACATTATGCCGATAACAATCCAACAACGCAGGAAAAATTTTTATTTCAGCTTAAAATTATTGTTACAATAACTTTAAGCAACTTTGCTTAGTTTATATAAATAAAATAAAACCTCATAACTTCTCATAATTATTGTAACTGAATTATTGTAATTTCTCTGAAGATGATTATATTCTAAATATATATTTACAATATAATATAATTAAACTAAATAGAAAAAATTTTATTTGGGTTATAAGTGATTAAATTTAATTAATTAAGGGGGTAACAAATATAAAATATTAAAAAAAATCTTTTCCTCCACATCCCGATATTCAATTGAGCTGGGTTTTTTGTAGCTTTCCATCTGTATTCGATGACAAAATATGAATCAATCATAGAAATAATAAAGGAAAGGAGTAAGTAAAAATAAATTTTAAAAATAATTAAGTACACTTTAATTTCGGAATGACATAAAAAATATAATAATATTTTTCTGCTTTTCGGAAGAATTGGCATTTTCTCTGACTATACCTGAGAGCGTCGGGTGCCCAAAATATATGTTGTAAATTTCGTCTCCACATGATATTAGGGGACTACTTTCAATCTTCAATGTTATGAATATTATTCAAAGAATTATCTTTAAACTTAAAATATCTTCAACACATCCCTTGCGTTAGTTTTAGACATAAAACAATTCAATTTTACCGGGTAACAGAAAAAGAAAGTTATATTTTTTTTTATATCATACTGAAATGAAAGATAATTTTAGAAAGTTTACCTTATTTATGCAACCTTACACAAACACAAGCATACAATTATATGTGACGAAAATTATTGTATAAACGAGTTTTATTATTTGTAATATTTATCTATATTTATTCTATTAATAGAGTAAAGTCCAGCCACACTGTTACTCCAAGTTGTTGCAAAATGTAACTTGTTCCATCGGAAAGTTTTCTAATTCCTCGATTTGCACTTCTCCGGTTAATATGAACTTCGGATAACTGAACTTTTAAGGTAATAATACTAATTTAAATAATACATTTCTGGATTTACTTATGTAACAATAAAGCATATTTCAACACAAAGATCGTTAATATTTTCAATCAATCCGTAACGAAATATTTTTGCCTCTTGTAGGCTAAATTTGCTTTTTATACTTTGTGTTTTTATTTTCGAGAAATGACCAGTAAACTATTCAGATAGTAAAAACCTTCTTTATAATTTGTAGTTAATTTTTGGAAGATAAATTGAAACATGCCAATTTAAAAAATAATTATAAATTTTAAAACAAATTTTAGACACAGAGACTAAATTAGATGTAGTGAATAACCTATTAAACATATTTAACATAATAATAACCTATTAAACATATTTAACATAATAATAACCTATTAAACATATTTAACATAATAATAACCTATTAAACATATTTAACATAATAATAACCTATTAAACATATTTAACATAATAATAACCTATTACACATATTTAACATAATAATAACCTATTAAACATATTTAACATAATAATAACCTATTAAACATATTTAACATAATAAAAACCTATTAAACATATTTAACATAATAATAACCTATTACACATATTTAACATAATAATAACCTATTAAACATATTTAACATAATAATAACCTATTACACATATGAAATCTATAAATTATAAACTATAGTAACAAATTTATTTTTATAGGGTGGACTCTATTAATATATAAATATGTGTATGCGTTCATAAGCATATGAATTAATTACATGTAGGTTTTGTGTCAAAAATCATCATCAGTTTTTAATGTAAATGTCACAGTAAATAATTAAAGTATAAAACCTTACCTGAAGATTACACCGGTTGCAAAACACAAACACTGTACTTTAGCACCATGGTAGCGCGACACGTCACTAGTTCTCTGTGAGAAGCCACGCGGGTAAATGTTGAAAGTTGCCGTCTCTCGCCTCTTAACAACCCTTCGATCGTTTAACTGGACAAAGCGCTACTACCCTTACTACAAACATTCACCATGTAATTCAATTACATATAAAAACATCAACTGCCACCGTGTGATTATAGAAATAGTTACTTTAATTTGTTATTTAAGTATCGATATGTTAAAATTTAATAAACACGAAAATAAAAAATAAACAACCATAGCCACTTAGCTACCACCATGAGTTCGGCTGCAACTCTTCGGTTACGCAACGGTCTTAACGAAATTTTTATAAACGCTTTACGCCTGTTTTAGTTATGTATGTGTAAAAGAGTTTTTGAAGTGTAAACTTCTTTATTCTCGACTAGTACTTTTAACGGAGTAAAACTGCAGACATATGACGTCACATTTTAGACACTACACGTACGTAAGCTGAAAGACTTGTCTGAAGATATCCGAAAGTCTTCAACATGTCGATTAACGGTAATAGCTGTTTTATTTTTATTTTATATGAAATTATGATGTTATGTTTAAATTATTTTCAAATGTAAATCATCCCTATATATTCAAACATAGCGTATAGTTGATTAAATTACCTGTATGTTACAATAGAACGGTTCTTAATTTAACCGTTCTTTTTATTACTCACAGGCTATGATACTTGTACATTGTGCATGGACATTAGCAGTAAGGTAAAATCTTTATTAAAGAAAAGTTAAATTAATTCCCAATTCTTTAACGGTAAACACAGTTGTCTAATACATGGGCTTGTTAATGCCTCTAGTTAATTTATTAAGGGATAAATAAAAGTATTTAAAAGTAATATTTATAAAAATGATAGATTATAAAATTTTAAAATGTAAAGTTATTTTATAAAATAGTGTTATATTTCGGTCTGTATTTTATTAATTTTATCCCTTTCTATAAAACGTTAGAATAAGTAAAAAATATCTCAGTAAAACTGATGTAATGGCCTCATTAAAGACATTTATAATGCTGTGTAACGTTCTTAACAACTTTAATTAGTTTCATATTAACCTTATTAAATTCCTTCTATTTGTTCACTTTCTCCTGATACATATCTTGTAAAAATTTTCAATCCTTAAGCAAATATATTTTTATTAATACAATCACTTTCACATTTTTGTAAAACCTACAGTGGATGACAATTGATGTTAATAAAGTTTTTCAAATATTTATTCAATAATTAAATTTGGGAGGTTTAGGTTGTATTGAAACTGAGTATCTTCATGTACGAAGCCCAGACATTTGGCACTGAGCCAACTTTCCCATAGCTAGAATGTACTTCTCAAAGATCTATATGAATTTTTTGTCCACATCTTATTGTTGTCGAAACCTCCCTCGCACAACCTAAAATTGTTGCCATGGTTACCACACAATATCATAAGTAATACTCTGGGATTAAAAATGAATGAAACATCTGATTGTTGTCGAAACCTCCCTCGCACAACCTAAAATTGTTGCCATGGTTACCACACAATATCATAAGTAATACTCTAGGATTAAAAATGAATGAAAAGAATTAAAAAAATAAACTGGATTAACGGTATGAATACACGAAATATTTGCGGACAACGAAATATGCGTACACCAGGAATATTGCGAAAAATTAGTGCAGAATCAAGTTTTGAGAGACGACGAGGGTGAGTTATGACGTCAAAACATTGTGACCGGCGAAAAATACATACAACTTTTAAGCGAACACAGATGTTTTAAAACCATTCAGCTACATAAATGAGTTTACCTCTGAGCTAAACTTAAATGTCGTTTAGTTTTTCGGGGCTGGAAATCCTTCAAAACAGTATCTATTAAACCTAATTTCCATCACACTTTTCCAGGCTTTGGACTGGCAAAATGATAAAGATATCTTGTGCTAGTGTGTTTAAAATGAACTTGTAGCCTTGTTAATTTCTTTTTGTTTTATACTTATAATTATAATTTTTTTCATTTTACAGAATTTGTTAAAATTTATTCTGTATTACAACTTGAAGAATTAATTTCATCTTACCATATGATTTCTTGTGTCCAATCTAAATAGCCTAATCCAGTTTTTAGATGTAGTAAAGAGTTCTTAAACAAGACATTAGTGTCTAGTTTCTAGGTTTTTTGTCCGATTTGATATACTTTGATTTTCTTCCTTTTCCTTCTACGTGTAACTCCAGTCTCATGTGCATAAGGGTCGAAGTTTTAACCTCTTTTGATAAGACTCTTTCAATTAAATCGAACTTATCATTATGACAGTTAAAAGCAAAGTGAGCACTGACAAAGTTGAAGCCCTTTTTTGAGCCATTTTGACCGGGAAAATCCTTGAAAGTTATTAGCAAATATTTTAGGGGTAGATGACCTGAGTTGACAGCTGGAGTCAGGTTTGTACGCTTTTTTCGTTTGACAAATTTACGACTTACATTCAGTCAATCGGTATTGTTTCCTCATGCTGTATGCATTTTTCGTGCCACCAACGGCATCGAAACTTGTTTCACAAACGGACAATGCGAAACGAATGCGAAAAAACAACACACTGCAAGAGACAATGAAAAGCATTCAAATAGTAACAAACAAAAATAATAGTCCAACACTATACATAGAAACGAAAATGAAAAATTGCATGGAAATTCGCTAGTTACCTACTATGTACAGCATTGTTACTTACAAAGCACATGGCAGTTACTTACTATGTTCATGATTTTTACTTAGTGAGTACATGACTGTTACCTACTATGTACAGCATTGTTACTTACTAAGCCCGTGGCAGTTACTTACTACGTTCATGATTGTTACTTAGTAAGTACAGCACTATTACCTACTATGTACAGCATTGTTACTTATAAAGCCCATAGCAGTTTCTATGTTCATGCTTGTTTCTTAGTAAGTACATGACGGTTACCTACTATGTACAGCATTGTTACTTATAAAGCCCATGGCATGTACTTACTATGTTCATGATTGTTACTTAGTGAGTACATGACTGATACCTACTATGTACAGCGTTGTTACTTATACAGCCCATGGCAGTTACTTACTATGTTGATGATTGTTATTTAGTAAGTACAATACTATTACCTACTATGTACAACATTGTTACTTATAAAGCCCATGGCAGTTACTTTGTTCATGTATGTTACTAAGTAAATACAGGACTGTTATCTACTGTGTACAGCATTGTTACTTATAAAGCCCATGGCAGTTACTATTTTCATTATTGTTACTTAGTAAGTACAGGACTGTTACCTACTATGTACAGCATTGTCACTTATAGAGCCCATGGCAGTTACTTCCTATGTTTATGATTGTTACTTAGTAACTACATGACTGTTACCTACTATGTACAGCGTTCTTACTTATGCAGCCCATGGCAGTTACTATGCTCATGCTTGTTTCTTAGTAAGTACATGGCGGTTACCTACTATGTACAGCATTGTTACTTATAAAGCCCATGGCAGTTACTTACTATGTTCATGATTGTAACTTAGTAAGTACATGACGGTTACCTACTATGTACAACATTGTTACTTATAAAGCCCATGACAGGTACTTACTATGTTGATGACGCTTTTTATTTTGCCATTTAATATTGTTATTCTGACATATCTATGTGAATGAAAGAAACTAAAATAAAATTTATCTTTGTTGACTTAATTAAGAATTGACTTTCCAAAACGTTTATAATACTTGTGTTATATTTGAGACGTTTGTACATAACGTGCCCGATACACAACACTTAATTTCTTTTCTGTTTATATTACGTGTGTTAATATTTGTTCTTTAAATGTATTACTAGACGAAATTGAAATGTGTAAAAACTGTTTTAGATAATTTGAAATGTTTAGTAAACATTAACAGTTTTTTATAATTGTTACTTTAAAAAAAAAAGCAAAATTTATAATTTTATTCTAGAATATTATAATAATTTCTAGTGAAAATCTAGTAGTAATTATAGTTTCCTGGTATCTTGGCGGAGACCTATATAGAGGCTTGATGAATCCGATAGAGTAAATACATATGAACATGATATAGAGAGTTCTATATATCCGTTTAGGTCAGAGCTTTGTTCTATTAACTTTCTTCATTACTGGGTGATTTTTTTATTCTCAACTAAATCTTGTCTTTTATTCGAAACCTTTCCTAATTTTCATTATATATCATGCCTAAACATTATGTTCAAAGTCAAATACACAAAAAGTGTAAATTTGACTTACCAACAAAATTGTTAGGCTAAATTCCTTTCTTATTTTAATAAAAAAGTCACTGTTACAGAATTAACAATAGAGTGGTTTTTTTTATTAACAGGATGAATCAATTTTTTGTTTTAACTTGTAAAATAGTGGAGTAGTGCAACCGGACGTTTTTCAAATCGCGAAGATAATCATTTGTAATCCAGATGGAAATGTCTACTAAGGAAAAACTTGATCAGTCTAGAAAGTAATCGGTTTTTAAACCAATTAACATTTTTGTTTGTTCAAATATCATTAAAACAAAATATCCAGAAGGATTGTTATTTCGATACGGCACTTGTAATCTCTACATCCTTGATATGGATGTTTTATATAGTTACATTAATCCTTTGTGTATTCACAGTTATTGGCGAATCCTTCACAGGCAATAATAATCCACTTGACTGAATACCTTGAAAAATATAAAATTCCAAGTTTCAAACTGAACAAACAAAACTCTATACAGTTTCTAAATAAACTAGTAAAGCCAACAACATTTTTTTTTGGTTGGGATTCGATGTTGTTATTCTGGGAGTGTGAAGCTAGTTAACACCTTGAAGGCAAAAAATTGTAATTTAACGGTCATTTTACACTATTAAAACATTTAAAACTAGACACATGCTTGGGAAAAGAGTGCAACAATGTTTTTTAACTTTAAAAAGGCCCTACATCCAAAATTAACGAGTACAGGTCGTCAAAGTTTTGTAAGCGTCGTTCGCACAGATAGGAGAAGTGAGTGGGGGGATACGGGAGGCTGTGGAACGGATGACACGTTAGATGCTTGCGAATGCCCATACGTGCATTGGCTTACTCTACACCTGCTGACTTGGAGGAGGGATAGTAACTATTACGGTCGACCATGTTATTTGTGATCGATGGACATTAGGGAAAAGCCTCAAAGGAAACGTCCACCCTTCCTCATTTACGAAAAAGAGGTTTCCGTGGGCCTAGACCATATAAACCTACGGTACGGAGAAACCAGAAAATTCACTAAAAATATTTTAGTTTCAGTATAGGTTATATCGGTTTAATACATTATTTGCAACAGTACAATGCCATCCGCGTCAGATACTTCACTGTCAATCAGATTATCCGTCACTGCTACTGTCACTGTCATTTGTAATTATTATACTTTCTAACTGCATGTCCATAGCTCTGTTTGTCTTGTAATATTCATTTTTTATTTTTAATACATGATCACAACCTTTTTTCCAAAAATCCGTGCCCATTTCAGCGAGTCAGTTGTCAAATCCCACTCCACCCCTCCACTGCCGCACTACCCGCACCACTATACCCCCCCCCCATCGTATCTCTACCAAATCCGTCTACTGCGCACAGACGGCCTTTACGTAATGGATATTAAATTTAAGTACATCATTTATGGTATATTTTTTACCTTTCCTAACATTTTAATATATTTCTGTGCTGATGCGTTTCGGAATAACTCCATTCTCAAAACTTTATTAGTACTCACTTCCAATGGTACTTTAGAAAGATTAAAGTTTGATTAAAGTTTTGAGAATGAAATTATTCCGAAACACGTCGACATAGAAAAATATTTCAGTATTAGAAAAGGCAGAAAATATGTACTCAAATGTATACAAATATTCCTAATACAAGTGAAGACAAGAGTCATGGAGAGTCATTAAGTATCAAATGATGTTTATTTAGGAATCCAGTTTAATGACTTGCAAGAAATAACGAGATTTTAGGAGCAAAATTTAAGTTTTATTTTCACAAACTATAATTCTACAAAGATAGGAGACTACCTTAAAAGTAAGTTAGAAACTGCATCCTCTGTTACAGCTACATCCTCTTGGGTATAAGCGCCCAAAACAAAATTTGAATTATGTTACGGATTTGTTTAACGAAGACAATACACTGAAAAAAATTAACAATACAATAAAAAGTTACATTATGCTAATAAAGGAAGGCAATTGAGTATTTTAGAAAATTTAGAAATTTAATAATCAATATTAAAGAAAGAAAATATAATAAATGAATAAATAAATTTGCAGTCGGACGTTATTTTCGACAGTTTAAAGTTGTTAATTAGTTAAAGGAGTAAAGAGTAGCCATGAACCAATAAAAAGCGAGGTCTGCAATTGGTGGGGGCTGGAGTAACAGTATATAGAGACAAGCATCGATGGATTTTCCTTCGATTTTCCTTCCGTTTATTTTAAACATTTGGACTGGCTGACTGACTCTCTCTTTTTTTATTTATTTATTATTATTATTATTTTTTTGGTGACATTTTTTGTTATGTGTGTGTTACTACGTACATGTGTTCACACACAACACAAAAATGTCATCCAAATAATAATAAATTTTTTAACATTTTTAAGAAAATGAGAGTCAGTTAACCAGTCTAAATGTTTAAAATAAACTTAGTCCCCCAGAATAAAATCCTTATTACCGTTCCACCCAAAAAAAGTCCTGGATAACAAATGCCCTTCCTAACCCAGCCACTACCAAAAGCCCTGTTCCTATATTCCTACCCGCAGCCATTGTTGGTGACAGACGCTGCATTACCTCGGGGGTCACCAAACCCCATCCTTCTCTAACTGACTGACTGATTTTTCCTGACTGGTTTTTTTATCTCGATGTTACGCGATACTTACTAAACAGTTTCATTTCACTTTCTCCTGATTTTCAATGGAAAGAGCTCAATAGCTTAGTACATGGACAATATATCCTGAATCCTTCACGCGCGTTAGGTCTACTAGCCGCACTTGGGCGCTCTTCGGAAGTTAAGTGAAATATGCCCTCATCCCCAAACGAAGGTACGCACAAAAAGCCTTTTACAGAGAGATTATAAACTCATATTCATTAACAACTCTAAATGTTACTGTCAACTCGTTTTAAATAGAAACTATCTTTAATTAAAATACTTGAATTGGCTTAGAGGTTGAAATTAATATGAAATTTGCTGCATGGCTGGAGATAAATTTTAATTAATTTTTAGCTGATAAAAAACTAAAGTGAAACTGTCATCCTTCTTGGTAATCTAACTCCAAGACTCCCGCTACATTCCTGGTACCAGCTGGAGCCAGTTGAAGGGTCCAAATCGGTAATCCTTTAGGATTCGCTTTGATTGCTTAAACTCATTTATCTGGATCTGGGTCTTCCTATTAGTGACACTCCCGATACTGTCTTCCACACGCTCTAAAGATGACTGGGGCTGTTAGTTTAAGGACTTCCTCGTTGGGAAAGGCTCTCCCCTTCTAACAGATTACTATATAGTGGTCAATAATTATCTTAGAATTTTAGAACCTGTTAATCTATAATCTCCTTAAAACTAGGTATCTAAATCAAACATATACTAGGCCTTCAGGCGGATAGAATTGTCATTTTATTTACATTTTTAATTTTTATATTTTTAGTGAAAGGTATGGAAGGTCTTCCTATTAGTGACACTCCCGATACTGTCTTCCACACGCTCTAAAGATGACCGGTTCTGTTAGTTTAAGGACTTCCTCGTTAGGAAAGGCTCTCCCCTTCTAACAGATTACTATATAGTGGTCAATAATTATCTTAGAATTTTAGAACCTGTTAATCTATAATCTCCTTAAAACTAGGTATCTAAATCAAACATATACTAGACCTTCAGGCGGATAGAATTGTCATTTTATTTACATTTTTAATTTTTATTATTTTTAGTGAAAGGTGTGGAAGGTCTTCCTATGAGTGACACTCCTGATACTGTCTTCCACACGCTCTAAAGATGACCGGGGCTGTTAGTTTAAGGACTTTCTCGTTGGTAAAGGCTCTCCCCTTCTAACAGATTACTATATAGTGGTCAATAATTATCTTAGAATTTTAGAACCTGTTAATCTATAATCTCCTTAAAACTAGGTATCTAAATCAAATATATACTAGGCCTTCAGGCGGATAGAATTGTCATTTTATTTACATTTTTAATTTTTATTATTTTTAGTGAAAGGTGTGGAAGGCAAATAATATCATAACTTACATTAGCTGTCCGCTGCAAGGTTAATTGAGAGTATAAATGGAGCCATACCTTTCGATGAGAGCCCAGAGTTCAGTCCCATCTCCTGCTGTGATGACATACGCTAGGCTGGTTCACAGGACCTACTACTGCACACCAGGGACAACACACAGACTGACTGCTGACGTCTTTCTGTGAATCTGCCTGTCTGCAAGCATGGTCTTCACTCTTGTAACAACTATATAGGCAACTTCCTCTGAGCCTGCGAAAGTAGGTATTGTGTCAGTAAATGTAAATACCCGCCAAATAGAATATAGGCATTACTTATGTTATTTTTTTCTGATAATGAGATCTTGGTTATCGGAATATAAATAAGGAAAACTGAAACAATTTTTTTAACATTTTTTAAAAGAGTGTGTTGACTTTGCTTGTCTCACAAATTGTGGTAAAATACATTCTAAAATTTTGGAGTTTCTCGTAAAACTCATCACTGTAAACATCTTATAAATAACTTTTAGAATTGTTCGTTTCTTAAAATCGTTTTGTAGTTTACTTCTCGCTCATAGACATGTCTTTAGTCTTGGATTAGACTAAAGTAAAATAGAACAATATATTTGAGAACATTTTTCTGCCTTTCCGAAGACTAAAATATATTTTTTTGTGAATGCTTTTCGGAATAACTCTATTCACAAGACTTTAATAGCACTGTACGCCTTTTTTACCCAGATCTGAGACCTCAGCCCGCCCAGCCTTCGTGGCTTCCATTCTCTGGCGAGCTGCCTCCGTCTAAAATGTGAATGCGGTTCGTAACCCCACTGAGCGAGAAGGATTTAGGATATATTGTCCATGTACTAAGCTATTGACCTCTTTCCGTGGAAAGTCAGGAGATAGTGGAATGAAGCTGTTCAGTCCCGCATCCACCACTTGGAGACCTCGCTTCTTATTGTTCACGGCTACTCTGAACTCCTCCCATTTAACTAATTAAACATTTTAAACTGTTGAAAATAACTTCTGACCATAAATTTATTTGTTCGTTTATTATATTTTCTTTCTTTAATTTGGATTAATACATGTCTACATTTTCTAAAATATTCAATTGTTCTCTTTTATTAGCATAATGTAAAATTTTCATTATATTGCTCATTTCTTTCAGTGTATGCTCCTCTTTCAACAAATGTGTAGCATGATTCGAATTTTTTTCATATTTAAACGACTTTATATGTCCTTTATATCTGGTTTCAAATTTTCGTCCTGCTTGTCTTACATGCCTTGCTTTGCAATTACATTGCATTTTATAAACCCCGTTTTTACTTAACTTATTTAAACTTTCTATTTTCCTTTAGTTTTTATGGTGTTTTTAGTTTGTATTCCAACAACTATATTGTATTCCTTTAAAATAACTTCTTAATTTATATACTCCTTTTCCAGTAGGCCATATATGTAAATTTAGTTTATTTAAGGCAAGAAGAAATAAAATAAAAAATTTAAAAAAAATATAGACAAAAATGGTCTGTAAATAGTGGGGGCAGAGCTAATAGTATGTAAAGGGGAGTTGATGGTGTCAGCCAGCCCACATGTTTAAATAGGCCTAAACGTAGTCCCCCAGCATAAAAACGTTATTACCGTCCCACCCATAAAAACGTCCTGTCTTGCAGATAGGCCACACACCTTCTACATCCAGCCATTACCAAAAGAGCTGTTCCCATATTCCTACCCGCAGCCATTGTCGATGACAGACGCTGCATAACCTCGGTGGCCATCAAACCCCCTCCTTCTCTGACTGACTTGAGCTAACAGTACTATCAACGTTTCGAGAATGGAATTATGCCGAAATACACAACAAAGAAATCTATTCTATTGATAGGAACGCAGGAAAATGTAGTCAAATGTACAGTAGGTCTATACAAATATTCCAAACAAATATTTTTTCCACCAATTTATTCTATCAAGAATTTCAAAATAGAACAATATAAAATGTATTGTTTATTCATTCAATTCCTATTCGTTCACACTCTCCTTATATAGGCCTATAGGCCATCTTATTCAAGTTTTCAATCGTTAATAAAATACGTTTTATTCATCCACTCAAGTTCAATGCATTGTCTTAAACTTCTAGTGGATGACTATTGATGTTAATAATGTGTTTTCAATTATTAATTCACTAATTAAATTTAATGAATTAATTTTAGTTTTATACTAGAGAAAAGTTTTTCATAAAAAGGCCAAGGTATGCAATACAGTTAGTTATTTCATCCCATTTCGCTTGAAATAAGTGATAACACATGATTTCATAAAACAGCTGATTTTACGTTGAGGTTATGTGGTAGAACAGCCGTTTTAACGCATAGGTTATATTACTATATTATTATTAACTGTAATTATTTAATAAAAAGTAACTACAATAAATTGTTTTCTCGTTGACCCAAGAAGAAATTTACATTAAACATTTTTTTTGTTATTATTACTTGATTTTACTCATTAAATCAATAAGCGTGACTGTTCTTCAACCTAACCGGGAGTTACTGTTATTTCAAATACGTGTCACAAAGATGGATGTAACGGTTGGACAGATGGCGTGACAGTAGAGCTTTGCTTGTTTAAAAAATATTTATATTTTGTAATTAATGGCATCGTTTAATTAAAATCCTGTCCCGAAACACATGTCACAGTAGGTTGCATGCACGAAGTGTAAAGGTTTGTTGTGTTTTTATGTGCATCACATTAACCTACATTTCTAACATTTCCAGGCGTATGTTACCTGGAATGCAACTTGAAAGAAATGTAGCCTAACTCTAGAACTGCTTTGCTCAAACAGGCTATTGGCTTGTAAACTATCTTTATGTTTTGTTAACTATGGTTATCATTGATGAACAATAAATGTGGTTTGTTTTATCCGTCAATAAAACCAGCACACTACAATTAGTTCTGTTTATACTTATCGAAATGGTTGACTAGACGATAATATTTATGTAAGTTTTAACCACTAGGCCTACTTATCGTTGCTACGATTTAAATACAGTTTGTCTAGTTAACAATGTTTTTATATAATGTAAACAATTCGAAATTGATTCCTACTTAATCAAGTATTGTCAATTTTATATTCAAACAATAAATTTAATAAACGTAAAAACAAGAGAATAATTGTTTCATAAACAAGAAACATATAACCACCATCTCTAGGAATATTCATATAAATGTTTGTTTTCCTTCACTACTATTTTTAAACAAACCTCATATTAAAATAAATTTTTAAAAGTTAAAATGTTTTTTTTTACATCCAGTCTGTTTACATACATACAGAATTCTTATATAAATACCTGAAGAAAATCCTCAACACTTGTAAAACAATCTGTGAAACTGATTACACTCCATTTTTATTTAACTCCTAGTAACTTTTGTGACCCTGTTACTCTAGCATAACGTAAAGGATTTGATGATGGCGGGGAACTAAATTTAGAAACAAAAATATTCGTAAAATAATTCGTTTAAAAACGTTTTGTATCTCTCGTAACTTCTTACATAACTCATCTAAAAGTTTGTAAGATTTTGTGCTGTTTTAAATGGGGAAAAAACTAGACTAAATTTTTATTTTTCTGGTTTTAATTTAAAAACACTGGATCTAAATGAGTTTATCAATAACAGTTTTATAAAGATAATGATAATTTTAAAGCAGAAATTGAAAATAACTATACAAAGTTATGAGTGGGAAACGCTTTAAATATTAGTAAGAAATTGGTTTTATTTTTAATTTCCGGATTCGAATGAAAAATTTTAAAGTTTTTTTAATAGTTTTTAAATACATTTTAAAATAATTAATTAAACTTATTTTAAACAAGGAGAGCAACGATTTATTAAACCACTATTACTTTCTTCTTAACACTAAACATGAATTTACTTCAGTGATTTATTCCAAGCTTCCTCTCTATGTTATATATTCTCCTGGTACTTTAACCTAACTTAGCAGGTCTTACAGCCGAATTGATTGATATATGTTGTGATCAATCAAGATTTACGATGGGAAAATTTTATAGATATGAGAGTTGTACTGTAAGCAAAACTAACTTCCAATATTTATATTTATTTAATTTTAGAAATTCAATATGGAATATGATCGATGGACCTATTAAAAATGTTTTAAAACTCTAAAATTCAAAACTGTCCGTAGGGTCTCCTGATGAAAATTTATTTCAATCATATGAACCTATGAGATATCCTTAAGAATTTATAACTAAAAATGTTAATAAGCCGAGTTTAAATGCTGTTAAGTTTAGCTGTTATAATTAATGTGTATTTAAACTTCGAATTGTTTCAAAATATTCACAAACCTTACTCGAAAGTAATTGTTTAAAAACCAGTTCCATTTTGGAATTAAAGTTGGCTGTAATTACATATATTGATTTCATTGATTGTGATTCATAAACTTTTTATAAAAGACTTGCTTCTCACAGGTAGGCTTTGAAAATGAAACGACGGTTTCGAAACGCGTCAACACAGTGAGTTCCTACCTGAAACCTTTTTATTTAGTTCTAAAACTATTTATGAACATTTTGGAATGGCCTCATTTTCTTGCACCCGTGCAGGAGAAAGTAAATAGAAGAGAATTGACCTTTTTAAGTTTGACAAGTGTCAATTTTTTCTATAGCAATTTCAACCGACCAAGTATTACAGTTTCAACTGATGAACAAATTGATTTTCAATCAGTCAAAAGTTGTATGTTTTGCAGTATTTAAGACGTCCGGTTTTGTTTTTTTGTTTTTGAATTAATCAAAAACACTAAAATTGTTTTAAATTTGTTTTAATCTAAACTCTCGTCAATAATATGTAAAATATTATTTACTATTTTTTTCATAAATCGATTATATTATTTTGATATAACACATTCAATGTTTGATGAAGTGTTTCTAATTTAAAATTCTGACAACCTAATGTAATCTTAATTTAATTCTACAATAGCCAGTTTATATTACTATTTTATAATAGTCAACATAAACTATTTATAATATTATGATAAAAATAAATTCGATTCATTCTGAATGAAATGTGTGTAAGCTAACAATGATATAGTCACTGCATCCAAGGGGTTTCCGTCCCTACCTATATTCAAAATAATTTCCTACTTTTTGTAGCCAATTAAAGTCAAATGACTAATATCCCCTTCGTAGGCTATAATATCGGCGGGCCCTATGCTGTAGTCTATTAGCCTACTTTATCACTATTGTTATACTCAATGTTTATTCTCTATGACGATTGGATAGAAACGTTAATGTTTTTATTAAACTAATTAATTAGTTGCCAAACTAATTTATGGAATCACACGAAACCTTTTCGGTTGCACTAGGCTATCTTCGCCAGTTGAGAAAGCGCTTTGTGCGATGTAAATTTGTACTAAGTTGTTCGTATATTATCTTAAATTAAAAGTTCAACAAGTCGTTAATTAATTTAATAATGACTATTATTATTCATTATTTACTTGTCTTTTAAAGGGAGTAGCGTAAAACGGCCATAATAGATTGTAATGTTTTAGAAAGAATTTTGCATCATATTATTTTGAATCATACATAGTCAGTGGTGAAGCGGGATAAATTTCGCTAGTCATCTCTGGCACAGAGGCCGAGCCGTCGGTTGGCAATTCCTCACTACATTACTAAAAGTAAACAAAATATGTAATGGTTATTCGGCCATTCAATAGTAATGAATACTAGTAATTTGTGTGTAGCTGAATTGGTATTTAAATTACGTTATAAACAATATTTAATTATAGTCAACTTTATAAAATTAGACATAAATACAAATTATTATGAATGAAAATAGAAATAAAACTTATACAATAACTTGATTCTTCGATTTTTCAAGGCAAATTTTTTGTTTTGTTACAAACGTATACAGCGAAAACATTTGGTAAAGAACAAATGCGAAGACAGTGTATGAATTTGGTAAAGTGAAGATAGTATTATAAAAGTTTTCCGGATCTGATATTTCCAAGAGTTTTTTTTCAGTAGATTATAATGACAGAATGCTGATTCACTCTTCCCCTTGCGTGGATCTAAGAGTATCTGTGAATTCTATTAAGTGCCACAAAACGTCTCTCCACTGACGGATTAGTTACCGATGCCGTGCAGATAAGCTCAGCTAAGCGCAATACTTCATCAACAGTAATTTGTAAGTTCTTGAATTTTTTAGTCCATTCCGTTCGGTGAATCTTAATTAATCACTTTAACAATAGTTTATGACTATCCGAACTTTAAATTTTGTAAATTTGTGAAAACTTACTGAGAAAGAACGTTTTCGATCGCTATGTGGCTTGGAGGAAGCAGAAGACACTGATGAAGATCGCCACATAGCGATCGAAAACGTTCTGTCTCAGTAAAATTTCACAAATTTACAAAATTTAAATTTCGGATAGTCATAAACTATTGTTAAAGTGATTAAGTTTATAAATGTTCTACGTGTAAAAACCTTCAGAGGATTTTCGTTTAGGAAAATAACAGATTCATGTACTCACTCAGTTCATTTTCAAGTCCTTTATTCAAAAAATGGGCAAATTTTATGAATTTGGGAAAATAAGTTCTCAGAAGAAACCTTAAACGCTCGTGGATTTAAAAGTTTAAAAACTGCTAATTTTTTAATGACGAGAGCGTCTTTTTAAATGACCTAAAAGATTGTCAATAATTTCGTAATAGTCTTCTATTATATGTAAGTAGACGTGACCAATGCCAACTCCCGAGGAATAGCGGAAAGACCCGAGCGTAAAATAGATGCGCGCTCGGACAGATGACTTGCCTTGGTTGACAGTTAATAAATATTCGATGATGGGCCTTCGAAAGTTTGGCTGTTTAGTATCGCAGAAGCACAACTACTGTATTAGATGCGCCGACAACAGAGAATCCACTGTTTACTCACGGCCCCTTCCAGTCTTTCTTTCGAACAATTCTGGACGATTTGCATATCATATGAGTTTACTTTTTCATGTTCCTAAAAGTATATAATTTTCAAATTAAACAATTTTAGTTAGTTATCGACGTATCTATAGATAACAGCACGCCTCGCCACTGAGGTCTACAGAAAAATAAAACTCCAATGATTTGAGTTTAGGTGTCGCAAATCAACCCTGACGTATACTTAACCTGCATCTGGCCATAGAGTGGTAAATAACACATAGAGTAAACAAAAAACTAGAAGATATTTTTACATTTTATATATATGAGCCGTCTTGATTTATTGTTGTATTTTTAAACATATCCAGTATGACAAATATCGCCTAAGAAGGGTAGTGAAAGGTTGTGAACAATAGGTAGGATTACGGTAGGTAGCCTACATAATAGCCTACAGAGTGTTATGCTTCCCGGAAGCACGGGACGTACAACGTAAAATCAGGACTGTCCGGAATTTTAAAGTTGTGTCCCGGAGTCCCGTAAACTCACTCTTCTCCTTACTTATCCCGAATTTCAAGTGCATTTCAAAGTTTAAATTCGGGACAATATATATAATTTCGCATTACAAACCTTTAATATGTATAATAATTTGTATATATATAATTTGTATGTGTGAATAATATGTATTTTTAATTTTAATAGGTTAAGAAAGAAATTTTGTGATATCGCCGAGAAGAAAATATTTCCCTTACATCGTTATAAAGATTGTAAAGAAAGTCTTCGCTTCCGATTCTTCGAATTCCCTTCTAATTCAGTGCAATCAAAGCACACAGTAGATATGATTATAGGGCAATCATGAAAAGCCGTGCAGCTTGCTTTCCCTTAGATGCCCCACTTGATAAGAAATGGTGCGAAGTGTTAGAGTGAGGTCAGCCGAAATTTACATTAGGGGCGACGTAATTGCTTTCGTAGACCTTATTTTTAATCAGAACGCCCCCATCTACACGTCACGCTATAGCCATTCAGTTGCAGATTACAGCCAGCTCAAGATTAATTATAGAGTTTTCTAATTTTTCACATGATTCTTAAACGTTCGTAATACTAGGCTATGAGATATATTTAAATTTATGATGATATTTAATACTTTTAAATTTAAACTAATTCTACAAAGACGCTACACAGTATGACAAATTTTTTTTTAAACAAAAATTAATAAAACACATTAAAACTTTAACCTAATTCAATTTATTTATACATAAAGCAGACCAGGAAAAAATGCTATTTCTGGAGGTGATTATGAAATTAAAAATAAAAACTGCAATAAACCTAGGAATTGCATTGTTTTCGAGATTCTGTAGGGCAGTGGTTCCCAACAAATTATTTTCAAGGACCCTCTCATTGGTCGCTATATTGACAAGTACCCCTCTAATTCTTAAATGTAAATTGTAGATTACAGGCAAAACAATTTGAGTTGTATTAGTTATTAGTAAGTAATTTATGGTTTACCTACCCACAGACTTTTAAATCAAAACTGTTCTTACATATTGAAATTAAATTTGATGCTACCACAAGTTTATTATAAGCACATTCAAGAAGTGTTTTATTTTTATTTAAGATACAAAACGTAAGACTATCAACATGTTAAAGTTTGTAGGTCCAGGCGAAATTCATTAAACTTATTTATGCTAATATTTTGTTTGAAATAAGTAGTTGATGAAGAAAAAAATCTGGTTTAATTGTGGTAAACAGAGAAAACTATTGAATAAGAATATTAATAATAATATTATTAGTTCAAAATTATTATATAATGCAATTGGGTTAACTCACAAGTTAACAATAATTTCAATGAGATGGGTTGAATCTAACCTTTGAGTTAATGATTTCAGAAATGTTAGGTTCCATACTTGACACTTTCACCCTGAAATTATTCTGCATAACAAACTGATTCCTTTATTTAATTTTCATGAATCGCATAGTTGGAAATGCTTGATCAAATCAGTAGGTAGTTGGAAATGGTAGTATCTCCTTTGTCATATCGGTGAGTTCTTTATAGTCTCTACATATTGTCAACCAAAATTCTACAATTTTCTTGTGACATGATTAGTTGACCTTGTTTCTCTTCTGAAAGATTCTGGATTTTTTATATTTCAGGGAAATAGAGCGGATTTCTAATCCAACTCCCATTACGATCAGGCTTAGGTAGGTTATCCCAGAAACTTTGAATGTGTTCAATTATGCTCTACTTTATATGGTTTGTTAATTTTTATCAGAAGACTCCCAAAACTCGTTCAAAGTGGGAAAACTAGTAAAAGAGCATTTATTGGCCCCTGTTGCTTACAACTGATTTTTTTAAACCATGACACAAACTTTGTCTTCAACTTTGAAAATTTCTATATTGTAACATTATAAGCCTAGATTCAAAAATTCAAATGTTCAAACACATCAGCTAAGTAAACAGCTGTGTAAAGCTAGGAAAAGTCTTTAAGAAAATTTGCATATTTGATATCAAAAAGGACAATTCTAACCTCATGCTTAAGCTCAAAAAACCATTTCAATATACTACCTCTGAAAAAGCCATCTTACTTCAGTATGAATAAGAAGCTGCACATGCTGCGGCGGGCAATATTCTCTTGGAATACATGCCGCAAAAATATAAAATTTAAAACATAAAGAGTCTAAATTTCTTGTAAGTAAAACAAACCAAGCCACCTTGGGAAGGGTTTGAAACTTAAATTTAAGGCCGTTTGCAAGGGGAAGATGGTCAAAATTGGCCTAGAGTTACCATCGACATTTCCAGAGATAAAGCAAGACGAGAAAAATCAAAAATAAAGAATAATAAAATTTCATCAGAAGCACCCTTAAAGAGTTATACGGCTTGATCGAAAAAGTGGATTAAATCGATTGGTCTATCAATTTTGCGAGCCGTTACGCACTAGTACAAAAGGAGTGCGCGCGCCGATCAGGCGACATCGATTTAAGATCCTTATTGGTTGTCAACTCGTGGGAACGGACTGGAAGGAGGGGGTGTTTCCCGGTTTGAGAAGAAGCCAAGCGTCCCACGCCCCAGCTAAACCAGGACTCTCGAAGGGTAAGGTCGGTGTCGGGCGTAGCTCCGGTAAAACAATGAACAATAGTTTTGTTACCGTTAATAGTTCAAAAACTATGAGTGGCTAGGGAAAGTTCGTTTCGTTGAGATGTCGTGACGCTGTATTTCGTGTATGGGGCCCTTTCGCATTTCAAGATCGCTGCGAAAGGGGTTTCCCCATAAATTTCCATCAAATTATGTGCGAGCGTCGTTAAATGTGTGTGTTGAAGCCTTACTAGAAAGACAAGGCGATGTGAACAGTGTAACCTAGCAAACAGTTTTAAAAGTGTGAGTCTAAATTTCTAACAAAATTAAACAAAATTTAACTAAATTGATAAACGTTTTTAAAAGATTTTTCTATTTCTTTTCTGTGTTAAAAAATGCCCAAGAACTGTGTTAAGAGAAGTGCTTACAGCTAAAATTTTACTGGTAACTGTTAAAATTTAAAAGAGGTGCGAATGGCATCGAAGAAAGAAGATGGGAGAATTTCAACCAAAGGGTGAAGCGAGCTGATCTACCTGAGGCCTAGCAGACGCACAAAGGGATGGAGGATTTCAAAGATGGCGGCAACGCGTGGGAAGTCATCCAAGTATTCTTACGTGGGAACGAAGCAACAGCCAAGCCAGACTTTCCCCACCCCGCTGGAGAACAAAGGGAGAGACGGAGAAGAGAGGGAGAAGATAGGCAAGCCATGCTTTGTGTGGAATCAGGTCAGATCTAATTGTTTTCCCTTTGCAAATTAAAGATTTTAATTTGAAGAATTTTTTCTAAATTGGGAAAATGTTATAAAATTTAAATAAATTTTCAAATCATTAACAGTAAACTTTGAATTTTATAAGTAAATGCTGGTGGCTTTGTTTTAAAGAGTGGGGGGTTTCAAGATGGCGATGCCATAAATGCAGAAATTATGTTGTATTTTATAAATGTAAGGGAAATAGAAATTTTAGATTAGAACTTATGTAAAGGGAAAGGGATTTAAATAAACAAATCAAATAAAGGGATTTAAATTAATTAAAGAGTTAAAATCTTATGAAGGTGTAAAGAATTAAATAAAAAGATGTGTTGTAATAAAGTTAAATATAATTTTCTAAAGGTAAATATCCAAGATGGCGGACAAAAGGCCATTGTTTACAACAGCTGATTTGAAGGCTATGCTTTAGTTTCAGGTACTCCTATAAACAGGAGTGTTATTTCATACAATTAAATTAAACTAAATCGGTAATTTATTTAGAAGGAGTCATTACGACATTTTTCCATATGAAACAAATTGACATAAATTGTTTTCATTTAAAATAAACAAGGATTATATCAAATTGAAGTTGTCTACTTTAAACTTTTGATTTTATTTAGAAAAGGGTGAAATTATATATGTGTATAAAATAAATTGAATCAAACCAAGGTTTGAGTAAGAATAAAGGGAAATGATTTTGATGTGTAGATTTTAAATATTTTAAAAAACTACAACAAAAGAGTTAAGTTAACCAAGAGATTTTAAATTTGTAAGTGGGTCTAGCTAACCGAAATAATATGTTAATATAAGTTTTCTTTTTTGAATTATAAGTATATATATATTGTTTATTTCATGATTTATGTGTATATAAAATAATATCTTGGTGGTAGGGTAACTTAGAAAGAAAATTGAAATTTTTGCAAATTGGTTTAAAAATGTAAGTTCTATAATAAAGGCAAATGGGCTAGTAGCCATTTAGCAAAGGTATACAAAATTTATTAAATATCAATTTCCTTCAGAAATTGCATTGATAAATTTTAAATAAATTTTAATTAAACTTCAGTATGTATAATTGTCATGAAGAAAGGGTTAATTCAAATGATAACCAAAGGGTTACATATTTTACATTAAAAGGGTTTAACTATGATTAAATAAGTTGTAAACAAAACTCAGTATTTATAATTTTCATGCCGAAAGGGTTAATTCAAATAGTAATCAAAGGGTTAAATATTTTCTAATCAAAGGGTTAAATAAATTTTAAAATTTGTAAATTTCTTTGTAAATGATCAAGGATCAGTTCAAAAGGGTGTAACTAGGTTTTAATAAATATTAATAAATTTCATTATGTGAATTTTCATGCCGAAAGGGTTAATCAAATAGTAACCAAAGGGTTAAATATTTTCTAATCAAAGGGTTAAATGAATTTAAATAAATTTGTAGATTTTGTAAATGATTGAGGATATGGGTAAACAGGTTAAATATGTTTCAGTAAACGTTTTTATTAAAATATGGATTTAAATATTATAATTTCAATATGGGAAGGTGTTTGAAATTATTTCAGCAGATGTTTTAAACATTTTTATAAATTATGATTTGATGTTCAGTAAATATTTTGATAGTCTTGTAGGAGATATGGCTATATGTTTTATATGTAATTTTTGTTTCAGTATGTACTTCATAATTGGTTTTTATATAATTTGATATGTTTTATGAAATTGTTTTTAGGTTGTTTGGTAAAATTGATTGAAATTTTACCTGCTAAAGTAAATAGAAATTGAATTTTAAAAAGGTCATTTAAAATTGATAAAGATATAGAAAAAATTTTCATTATTTACATGGCTATGTAAAATATGGCCATAAATAAAGTAGTGTATTTAGAAAGTTTAAATAAATTGAACAAAATGTGAAAAGTAGGTATCTTTCGGAGTGTGTTGAAAAGTAAGGCTTTGCTTGAATCCAAAAGGTTAAAGTGAATATTTGTAATTTGTAACAATTAAATTTTCAGTAAAACGTTAAGTAAACAAAACCATAGATTGACGTTTAAAATCGCAAGGTTGAGAACCTGGGAAAATAAAATAAAATTATGACAAGTTGTAAAGGGTTATATTTTCGACAAGTAAGATTGACCGTCAAGTAGAGCAAAGTTTTACGCTTTGGCATACTCCGATTGAAAGAAAATTAAAATCGTAAATTCTTAATTTAAATTTTAAATGTCAACTAAAATAAGCAGAGTATGGTTTCTTAACTGTGTAAGAACCAACACAAAGGATATTTTTAAGTCAAATAAATTGCAGACTGTGCATTGTAATATTAAATTTTAAATTTTTAAAATTAAAAAATAAATATTTTTTAACTAACTTGCAAACAAACTGAGTATTATTTTAAACAAGTTTCTTACACTCTCCTACAGTTGATATGGTCATTTCGCCGTTTAGATGTCTTTCAAAAGAACCCATCCCCGGGATGACTTACCCGTTAAGGGTAGAATCCGCAGCAAGTTAGGTTTTTTCTTTTTTAAGTCCAGTGACTTGTTCTCTGGCAGATTTTGGCGAGCATTGCACAGCGTTCGTGGTTTCGGCTGCGAGCGGCTCGTTTCAAAATTCTTGCTCTGCAACGGGCGTTGGTGGGCGGGCTTGCGCGCGCGTGCTGGTCAACGACGGTTGGGTTGTCGGCGCCGCGCGTAGGTGGTGGCTCGGTCCGTTGCAATGCTCACTGCCCATCTCTTTGTACAACAAAGAAGACAATCTAGACCCTTAAAGCTTGAGTTTAAATGTAGTTAATAATATGAACAAATATTTCATTGAGGGTTTTAGGCAACATTTCAGGCAATCTCTTGGATACTAAAGCCTCTTGATGAGTGCAACTATTTCAAGCTAGGAGCTACAGATTTGATATCTGTTTTGTAACCAGCTATGGATTTTGCTCCATCTGTGTCTAGACAAAACCACACACTTCCTCCAGGCCATGTTTAGTAGACAAAAGTCATTCTATGCAGTGAAAATATCATCTGCTGTTGTATGCTAAGTAAAAAAAATAAAGTCTTCTTCAAACAGCATCTCAAGGACCCTCAAGCATTGCCCACGGATCCTTAGGGGTCCTGTTGGCGGTATCACCTGTTGGGAACCACTGCTATAGATCGGCTTCTTCAACGTCTCCATTTTACTGTAATACAACTATAAAAGTCAATTTTCGAAACATAATTCTAAAGCAGTTAAGGTTTTTACATGTAATTTGTTTTTTAAAAAAGTATAATAACATTAAAGAAAAAAACATTGTGTTCAGAAAGTGGTTTTTAGGCTTCACAGTGTAAAACTATTGTGATTTCATAGTGGAAATGTATAAACATTAGATCCGGTAACCTTTCATTTGATCCCATAGAAGATCAATATATCTTTTACATAAAGCAGAAAAAGATTTTTCAACCCAAAATGGAACATTAAAGCTGACTCCTTTTTAAAAAAACGTTATGTTAAAAACATATGAAGATATATTTGTGAAATTGGCGACATTAAAATTTATGAAATTGAATTATCATGTATTAACAATCAATAGTACTTCTTTCATTTTAAAACAAAACACAAAAATGAATTTTGGATTAAGATTATATGTTGCTCAAATGGTATGGTCAATCAAAAAGATGGGATTTAGTCACAGGTTTTTTTGAGAAATCTGAGAGTGAAGTATTGTTTTCAGTTTGAGTGTTCCTCAACTTCAGAGGAAGGCTTAAAGGAAAAAATCAATATGATCGATATAACAATATGATTGATATAGTGTGTTGTTTATTACATACTTTTCTCAACACAGCACAACACTTGTCATTCTCAGAGTAACAGTTGCTAAGTACAGATGTAAAAAATATTGAAAATATTGAGCATGGATGTAAATTGAAATAGTAATATAATTTTATTATTATTATAAATAAAAAAAAAGAAGATTGTTCAATTAGCATACACCCAATTAGATAATCATTAGGATTTTTCTGAATACAAACTGAAATGATGGTTGTATTTAATTGCTATATTGAGTTTCTCTATGTATAATGGGTTAAACTAAAGATTTTGGTAAAAATTTAACTTATACATTCACTTGTACTCTCTAATTATTGAATAATTGCCACATGTGTTCTTCCCATTAATTTTATTTTTGTTTCAGATCTAAGATAATAGTGTTACCTTTTTCATTTGGTGTATAATATTACTTTCAATAGAAAGTCTATGCCAGTTATTTCATTAACTTTCTTTATTAAACTTAAGTATTATGATTGTTTTGAGATAGGCTTACTTCTTTATAATTTTCTGTTGTGTGAACTTCTTTTTCTTCTCTGATTTATGTTGTACGTTACTTGATCAAGATCATATAGGTTTGTCTTTTTTTAATAAGCAGAAATATGTCATCAGTTATCCTGTTTTGCTATCTTTTACTTAAATTTTGTTATGGTATAAAGAATAACTCATTATATATACCTGTTTTAAACTACTAGACCATTGATATATATATATATATATATATATATATATATATATATATATATATACATGCTGATACATATTCCTTCATGGATGGAAAAATTTGATGAATAGTTATTATCTGGAGTACATCCGTTCATTCTGCAGTGCATAAAATCACAGTTCCCACGTTTCGCTAGAATCTCATCTAGCATTGACGACGTGAACCCAACATTAGTTGAAGAGCGAGTGAAGAGCGCAGATAACTCTGCTCCTATATATAGAGGAATGAAGCCACGCTCATTGACGTCAAATCACACATTGACGTCAATCCATACACACCTGAGTCAAATAATTACTCACATTCCTTTGCCTTTGTTCACCTTTCTGCCAATAAAATCTATCAATGACACATTTCCACACTGCAGGCAAATTCAAAGTATCATTGCGTTTGTTGAGACTCCCTTGCTACTCTATTTCTATAGCCTCACGAATAATTATAGTCCTGTAGTTTTCCACTTGAGCAATCTGTCGGCAAGATTGGAAATCAGTGGTATGCACTGTGTCGCAGTGGTGCCTGTACAGAGCCAACGTTTTCCGCTTGTTTTTAAGGGCCATTTTGTGCTCCTCAAGTCTAGCTGAGATACGTCTGTTTGTTTAGCCAATGTACGATTTCTTACATACTGAACAAGAAACATTGTAAACATTGATATCTATTGGTATGAGTCAGTTTTCTGTAGACCAAATGGTGAACACAACCATTCTGACCCTTCCTAACTAAGTCGCCCAGAAACGGCAAGCAACCATCACTCTCTAGTTCCAAATTGAAAAATATCCTGGAGTGGCGAGAGTTGAGTTACGTAAGGAACTTATCAAGTTCTGTGCCACCATGTTGCCAAATCATAAAGACGTCATCTACATAACAAAACCAAGCTTTAGGCCTGAGAAAAGCATTATTCAGGGTGTCTTGCTCATAGAACGTCATAAAAATATTGGCTACAGCTGGAGAACTATCAAGTTGCCTGTAAAACTGTACATTAAACAAAAAAATAAGTGTTTTTGAGACAGTCCCTAGCCAGGTCTAAGATATGTGGAGGGAGCTCTTCAAAACTAGACATCCTCTGAAGCACTTCATCAATAGGAATTCTGGGAAATAATGACTTGACATCCAAGCTAGCCATTATGTCACTTTCTTCAACTTGGATTTCTTGCAGCACTTGGACAAAATGTTCAGAGTTCTTGATATAGGAATCAGCTTTCTGAACCAATGGCTGCACAAGTTTAGCCAAATATTTCTCCAGTTTCTGAAGAGGTGAATTAATAGCACTCACTATAGGTCTCATAGGAGTGCCCGGTTTATGGATTTTAGGTAAACCATATAACTTAGGACATCTACTAGATTTTCCCGAGGAATTATCCTGGATTGAGTTTCCTCATTGATAGGAGTTTGTTTAACAATCCGCCTATTATTTTTTTCCAAGTAGGTGGTAGGATCGTTCTTAACAACTTTGTAATTTTCATCATTTAGGATCTCCTTCATCTTGTCTATATAATTTGAAGTATTTAATATAACAGTTGTGTTACCCTTATCAGCTGGAAGTATAGTAATGCCTTCATTATTTTTCAGTTTAAAAAGGGTTCTTTGTTCTCCAGGGCCGAGATTAGGTTTAGGAATTCTGCTAGTACGTAAAATACTAGCAACCTCCCGACGAATCTCCTCAGCTTCTGTTTTATCCATGTAAGCTATACCTCAGATATTATTTCTTCTAAAGGAAGCCTGGTAGGAGCAATGGCAAAGTTAAACCCTTTACATAGGACAGAGATTTCAGCATCACTGAGGCTGTAGCAGGAAACTTGGTAGCTGGATCCTGACTTGGTTGTGAAGAACATCTCTTGCATCAGATGGCACTTTTAGGTAGCTGAACGAGCCTTTATCAACGATATTTTTTTTGTCTGATAATACATGCGACAAGACAGTAGCAAAAGTGTTGGAGTATGTAGAATTGTGTGGGTAAATAAAGGATGCAACAAAAATTTTCATTCTTAGAAGAATCTAAAAAACATTTTGCTCTAATAGCAATAAGAACTTAGCATTTTTTATCCATTAAATTTAAGTTGCTTGATGTAATCATCTTGAATTCACTGATTAAACTAATTTTAAAAATACTTAACTAAGTGAATACGTAATTGCTTACTTGCTGACGCGTTTCAAAACATTCGTTCCTTTTACGAAGCTAACCCTCTACTGGCGGAATCGGTGAGGTGTAAAGGCTCTATCGGGAATTCCACAGTCATAAATCCATTCCCGTTAGGGCTTTTACACCTCACCAATTTTTTTATAAGGGTTATGAACTATAAGAAAATTAATAAGCAAAATATACAATCACAGCATTTACTTTATGCAGTACTCTACCACATATAAAAATAACATAGAAAAGAAATAAGTATTAAAAAAATAGATTTTTATTTTTAGTTTGAGAAAGCTGGTTAGAACGAGCATCAGAATTTTCCTCATGAAACTGGCTTTTTTCGATGGTCTACCCATAATAATATATGAATTGGTATAGCCAATCGAATGAGGTAAGCCATATACGATTTAGTTCATTTACCACAAGCAAGATATTCAATAGTCCTCAGGTGAAAACGTCATTACTTTACTAAATATCAAGAGAAAAATTCATTAAATATTAAACTTTACTATCAATTTCCACTTTAGTTTTTTAATTAATATTTTATGTCTAAAAAATGTTTTTCTGAATAATTATTAAAGATATCATTATTGTATATTTGCTTGAGATTTCGTATTACATGATTATTAACATGTTTTTAAACGGAAATGGAAAAGAATAATTGCAAGATAAGAAATAATATGAGTATTTTTAAAAAATCCTTAAAAGGAAATTCAAACATAAATTACTCAATGTATTTGTCTGACAAACCGATATTTTTATCATATTCTTCAAGGATGTGTCAATTATTTGAACAAAGATCAAGCAATAGGATTAAAAGGCTGTACAAAGCAGAAATTTGTATAGATAAATATTAGCAATTTCGCCATCGTAATCAACAGCATGAAACGGAATTCGATTATAATGTAGATAAGAATTAAAATTCATACTAAAACATTTGATATTTCATAGGCACTATAGTCTTTGTCTCATAAAAGAAAGAACCAATATTTACCACAGAATTCTAGGTTTTCAAAACACTTGCAGAATGTGGCTCACCTTTGCACAGGTAAACAACATTAACATTTGTTGATTCCATCTTCGCGTGAGCTACTAGTAATCACTAAACACTTTTAAATGTCTTAAACTGGCCTATAGTAGCACTTACTTTGCTTGTTGAGGACGGCCGTTTCGGGAGATGTGTCCCTTTGTCAACTCAGACCGTAACTCCGGAGTTGACAAAGGGACACATCTCTCGAAACGGCCGTCTTCAACAAGCAAAGTAAGTGCTACTATAGGCAAGTTTAAGACATTTAAAAGTGTTTAGTAAACAACAATATTGGATATTGTTACAACCACTAGCTTGTTAGCCTAGACCCCAGCCTATATCCCATTCTTCTTACAGGCTACTGCTTCTTTGTTATGGCAATGCCAAGAAAGTAGAAGAAGAAAGAAAAATCCATAGTACCGAAGGAAGACTTATGTATAATCTGGGTTAAATTTCTTGATGTGTTTATGTAATTGTATAGATTTTGAAATTTTGTTGTTAATCACTTATTACACTTTGAAATTACTTGCGACCAGACATTTTAATAAGAGGCTAAAGAAGGCGTAAGAAAAAAAACATATCCTCCAAGTGTAAGTTAACAAATTATATTAATACAACATCTGCTCGCAATTATTTTCAAATTGTAATAAGTAATTGTATAGAATCACACATCTTTAAGCCACACTATATAAACATACAAAAAAAATAAATTTATTACAAACTAAATGTTTGTGCATGCAAAAAAAAGACTCCACATGATCAAACATTACAAAATATATAAACATTTTAAATTATACTCGACACTCAATTAAAAAACTTTCCTATATCCTTTTTACAACATTATCAAACAAGCACCCTTAAAACCGTTTAATATTGTTTCCCCCAATATCTTTAATAAAACCAAGAGTTCATTTATGGTCTGATTTGACAGAAGGATACATCTTCTGAAATGACTGTCCTCACTTGGACAAAAAAGTAAGTGCTTTTATAGGGAAGTGTTTACATATTGATATATATTAAGGTATATTAAACTTTCCTTGAATTAACTTTATCTGGATTTTATCAGTAGAAAATATCAATAATTATTTTAGTTGGATAATTTGTCTTAAAATTATTTGGGTAACATGTTTGTAATGTATCTTAAGTAATCAGATGTAAGCAATTATAACTGTACAGTATAATAATTACTTCATTTGAGAATAATAAACTATGTTATTAAAATTTGACAAAAGTATTGTATAGTCCTACCGGTTTTATTTTAGGTCTGTTAAAGAGGATGTGTTTATTTTAGTTTTGATAATAACAACAAAGTGTTATGATTCATGTAAAAGAGATATAGGCCTGCCCTATAAAATGTTTAAAGGGCAGGTAAAAAGAATTGAACTTTCTCTGTAGTTAAAAAGAATTGAACAGTAGATTGAAATAAAATTAAATCTCAGTTTGTGGATTAATTTAATCAATTAAAGAACACATTTTTAAAAGATTTCACTTCTGTAATATTTCAACATATGCTATTTATATATTCTGAGGTAAAATTTAAGGTTTGAACTGCAGTTGTAATATTGACCCGAGCTAAGGGTCTCAACCCGGAAGATCCTGTAAGGTGGTAAATTTGCATGAAGCTGATACTTAAGCCAAGCTAGATGTAGATTAGGACTTTAGACATGCAACATGTAAAAGGACATTCACCTGTTTGACCAACCGCTTTCTTTGTAAAGTTTTTCTTTACATAATTTATATCAGAGTAAACAGTAGCATAATGTTATATTGTTAATAACAATGCCATGAACTATTAATTTCAATGACAAAATAAATCCTTTGGCGACTAAAGTAATACAAGCAAAACTCTATAAATTTATAATATTATTTATTTATTGACTGACAGGACTAGTATGTTTTTATTGATATCACTTAGATCATCCATTCCCATCTTTGTCAGTTTTGGGAAATATTAAAAAAATGTTAGAATGTTTAACATTTTTATAAAATAAAATCATTGCACGAATATTGATTCAAAATATATTACATTACAAATAACAGAGTTAAGACTTGAAATGTTTTCAGATAAAAATAAATAGAATAGATTTAATTTGCTTACTGAATTATTTCAAACAAACAAAATTAAAAACCTGTGGCCATACAAGATCTTTCAAACACAATATAGAATTTTTTAAAATTATTTTAAATGTTATTACAAATATTACCCTAGATATAAATAATTTACTTTATGTTAATATTTACATGATTTGTATTAATTGTGGGATATATTACAAACTTTGAAATTTTATATTTACTTAATTTAAAATTTTAAATCAATACCCTATACATGCCAGTAAGATATTAATTTGGGTAGGTCTTGGAACTAATATTTCAAAATAAAATTTGTTTACAAATCCATTTTACTTTTTTAAACACAATAATTACTTATGTATAATTATTTCTTTATAGACCAAATTCAGGTTTTAAGTCTCTTATTTTTAAAGTAGTTGATTAAGTTTAAAAATAGATTTTTTCCATAAAGCTTAGGCTGTAGAAAAGTGAGTTTTGAGTGTCTTAAAGTGTGAGAAAATTAATTTTATAGTAAAATAATTTGCTATCAGTTGTCTAAAATTATCAATATTTGTATAAATGTGAAATTAGTTAATATATGCTTCTTATACCTCTGTCTGTAAAAATATATCTACATATAAGAATTATTTTAAATATTAAATTTATTTTATTTGATTTTATACAGTTATTTTGTTTTTAATGCAAAACCAAATTTAAAACCACAACTTGATGTGTATCTATCTAGGCTATCTGTGTTTGTATTTATATCATAACCCTAACCCAACCCAAAATGTTAAGTCTTAGACCAGCTTCTGTATAAATATACAAATTTAAGTATTTATAGAAACAAATTTTGTAATTTGTTGTTCATTTTTTTAAATTGTGTATAAAATTCACTAAATTCACTACTCAACAAGTTGATGGTTTTAATCACATGTATTTAAATAACTAAGATGGTGAATTAGAAAAGTGTTTATATCAAAACGAAAATAACATTCTGTTTAGCCTTTGTCATTTATGTTTTACCTCAAAGTCAAAATACTATTTATTATTTCTAAAAGTTGGATAACAGACTTATTTTACTGAATAAATTTTTACTAAATTTTCTTCCTGTAGTAGGAAGATCTTTTAATGCAAAGGATCAGGATATCATGGATTTTATTGTCAATCCTGTAAGTGAATGTTTAATTTTATTGTTAACTAATTAAGAACTTGCTGAACTTATTTAGGTATATTTAATTTGACTTAATTTTAAGTTTGGTAAGTTATTAATTAGTGTAATAAAGATGAAGGCATAAAAACTTATTTGGATTTCTCGACAAGTTGGATAAACTTACAAATAAAACAATAACTACAGCAGCTCAAAATTAAAATAATGATTTAGATGGTCAATTGCAAAATGAAATAATTTAATTTTAAACATTTTCCCATTAGTTAGCAAAAAATAATGAAGAAATATGAAAGTCATTAGTAAGGATAGTTGGCTCAACTTGTAGACTAGTAGAAAATAACATTGAAAGACTTTTTTTCATAAAGTTTTGATAACTCTAAAAATGTCCTAACAAAAAGGACATGTTAGGTAATTAAATCTTGAAGAAAAATAGGTTTCATTGATATGAAGTGCAAGGCAAACCAATCAAAAATTAATATGTTACCTGCATATAACAAAGTAGCTTATAAATTATAAGTCTTTATATCCAAGATTTTAACTTGATAAACCAAGCAGGTTATCTTGGTTCACTACTAAAACTGAATTGATTTAATTTATGTACTGTACTTGCATATAAATAAAGAATGGCATTCCTAATAATATGAACTTTTCAGTATCATATTGATTTTAACTTTCCAGTAATTACAATTTTCATTTTCATTTTACATTTCTTTGTTAATATGTAAATAGTCTAGCCTTCTGTTCTATAGTTAGTGTTTGATCAATCTGCAATTTGAATAAAATAACTGAAAATTATTTGTTATAGGACAAATTTAGTCTGCTGCAAATCATCATACATCACCCCTTCTCCCCTTTTAAGGAGAGTTAGTCTTTAACAACACCCACCACCCATGAACAGGGTTCCCACCATATTTTCAGCCTAGAAGTCCTTAACACTTATACCGAAACATCAATTTTATAACACTAACAGAAACACCAGGTCTCAGAGACCGCTATTTTACCCAGTGCGTTTACATTGAGAATTTAAGGTGCAATAACAGACACATATCTCTAGAAATGGTTTGTTATGTAAATGCCATTGACTTTTCACAAAATAAAATACATGTATAATATAAACTTATATAATGACGAAATTTAAAAAATCTTAAAGAATAAGAATCGTAAGTGTGCTCTTTAAAATATTAAAAAAATGGATTTTTCAATCTTAAAATGTAAAAAAATTGCAAATACTATAATATAATTTAAAAGTTAAAAAGAAAGAATATAAAATTAAGAATCTTTTCTTCTTTCCTCTCTTGTGTTGCAACATCAAATCTCAGGCAAGACGTGAAGATTTCATAATGATTTTCAGTCATTGCAGCAGGAAATATTAGATGGCTGCAAGAGTCTTCGGTAAACAGTGACTGAATCTTTTCATCATTAGATCGATGATAAAACAAATAGACCTATAAGACCACTTACCTCTTCAATGCAAGTACCTCTGTAATTACTTTTGTTTGTTTTATCACTGAGTTGTGACAGTACTTTTTGGAGCTTTACATTAGTATTCTCTACTATTATCGACATAATTTTATCTTCAAACAAAAGCTTCCATGCAACTGTTTTTAAATGCAACTGTTTAATCGCCTTGCTTGGCCTCTTATTCCTGGTAAGCCAGTACAAATAATATTGCATGCTGTGATTCTGACAAAATTTGTAGTATGCTTGCTTTTCCAAGCATTGGGAGGACCATGTTTCGTTTTTTCCTTCTTTCTATGAAATACTCAGGCAAGTCGTCACATCCAGTTTCTAGTAAAACATTTTCATGGAAGTCCCGTAAAAGAAGGTCTTCATCATCATCCAAGTTACCCAGATCACTATCACTACATTTCTGTTCAGACAACGCGTAATCGGGATCAGCATCCGAGTTGTCTACTTCACTACTACTTGGATCGTCAATATCATAACTTTTGTCTTTGTTTAACAGTCCACGAATTATGTCGCTAAAGTCGGGATCCTATGCGCAAACATTCTGGCAAGCCATTTTACCTAGCAACACTAAATAGTAAAAGGAATTACAATAAAGAATATATCAGCCGAAACACTGGTCTCATATACCCCTATAAGCGGTAACCGAAACACCAGGTACCTAAGACCATCTACGCGAAATACGGTAACAAAAACACACAGTCTCAAAGGCCGGTAGGATTTTGACAGACAACACATCAAAGTCAGAGGATTAAACCCAACGTCCATTGACCATGTGAAAGGGGAAAGGGGAAAGGTAGCTATTGTAAGGCCAACACTACCACTCACCCAGGGTAGCCACAATAATATAAATAAATTTCCCTTAGTGCCTGTGAGACCAGTGTTTCGGTATAGGTGTTAATCATGACACTGCTGAAAATTAGAATAAGTTATGCAAATTTTAATGGTAGGCCCCTAATATTAAATAATAGGTAATTTTTTCTTATAAATTCCTTGGACAACACATAGTTTATTAAATGTGTGTTTACTAAATCCTTTTAATAATTTGCAAGATTTAAGTACTGATAATTCGAATGTGATTATTATGTCTTCAAAAAATAATTACAATGTTTCATTCAGATATTTGAAATTTGTAGAATCAGTAGCCCTATATGTTGAGGTTTTGCATGAGTGCATCGTTTGAAAGCGTTTAAGTAGATATATAAATATTCTTGGATAATGTAAACAAAAATAATGGTAATGATTGAAATTAATATACCTATTGTTGAATTAATATAAATTTTGATAAAGCAAACAATTAAATATAGGGGTTTGTAATTTTAATACTAACATAGAATGTAGAATGTAACATAATATTATCAAATAGCGGCTAATATTTTGAATTATTAAATTATTTTTTTGAGGGATATGGGGTAGAAGCCTAAATTTTCAATAAACAAAAAAAATTATGTTTTTATAGATTAGAATTTTCAAGTAAAAAAGTGAAATTTAAAATACCAACTGAATAATTTTTCTATGTTGTAGCATGGTGTTAAAATATTTCATACAATAGTAGAAAATTGAAATAGGTATTTTGAAAACACAAATAATGAAAGAGAAGAAATATTTTTATTGTTTTCAAAGAATAGGTTTATGTACAATCTTAAAAGTGTGTGTAGAAAAATTTTGGGTGTGGATTAAAAAATAATTTTTATCAAACTGACATTTTGTGTTACATTTTAAATACAACACCGACCTTACAAATACCTCAAATAAAATATTATAAGATAAAGAAGGTCAAAAGTTTAAAACTAGTTTGTTAGCTGGTAATCGTTTTTGGTTATTGTGTATTACTAAGAGCCTCTGGATTCTTAAAAAATTCTATACTTGGTTTCTACTACAAGTACAAAATTGTGTTTAGTCCATGTGTAAAATTATTAGGCTTTACAGTATAGACACTTTTGAATGGCACAAATGCATCACTTACCTTGAAAACCCTTAAGTAATGGGAAAAAACTTCTCAAACAGCTGGCGGGTATTTATCTTATGCATATTCAGCTGACAACTGATTTTGAACAAAATTAAATCCATCATTTAGCTTTGTTGACCATAATTAATCTAGTGTCACAAATATGGACCTACCTCAAGAAACAAGACCTAGGATAAACTGGATTGATCAGGTTGGTACTTAGTTTCCATCACTATGGTATACCAAACAAAGGTTTTAAGTAACCACCATCCTCTGACCCAGCACTTCTTCACAAAAAGTCTGTTTTAACACAGAGCATAGGTAAACAGAATTTACTGATTAATAAGATTTAGTAATCAACAGAAATTAATAATTATTATACTTGTTTGTATTATCTTGGCAAAAAACCACTACATACTGATTTATTCAGCAGACGTGTTTTGTTTTATGTGTTTTATTGTGTTTAATTCGTTTATTTTGTCTTCATTGCTCATGGGTATGTTGATTAGTCTGTGTATCATGAAGTGGAAGGCAGCATATTTGTGTTGTGTGGCGTGATTGGACAACCCATAAAAACGGATACAAACACACCTTGATAGACAACATAATGCGCAAAAAGCAACGCATACATAACAACAAAAAACAATAACACACAAAATTATATAACGCTTACATATCATGACAACACATCATAAAAAATAGCTTCCATGTTCCGCAAACTTAAATACAAAGTAGCATTCACAGTATCCAACACAATTAAAAAACACCTACACAGTTCAAAAACACACCAGGATAAACACAACAGGGCATGCGTATACAAGATTATATGCAACAAATGTTCCAGCTTTTACATAGGACAAACAGGGAGAACATTTAGCATAAGATACGAAGAACACGTAAAACAGATAAGAAAGACACAACCCAAATCAAATTTAGCCATACACATACAAAACACACTACAGTCACAGACTGACATAGATACCAATCTAAAAATCCTACATTACATCAATAAAAGCAAAAAACTTGACACATTAGAAAACTATGAGATATATAAACACCATAAATACTATCCACAACACATTCTAAAGGACAAAACATACTCCCAATCAAACACTATATTTGAGCACATAGTTAACAACTACTCTATGAACAATAACACACCACAGAACAAAAATACACCACAGACTCATCCAAACACAACACACCTGAGAAACAGTCTTCTCAGTAATTCACAGCATTGAAAAAGCGCTGACCTAGCGCAAAACGCGTCTGCAGAATAAATCAGTAAGTAGTGGTTTCTTTGCAAAGATAATACAAACAAATGTAATTTCTATAAAAACCTCAAGATTTACAACACAAAAACTCCAAGTTTTAGAAATTAATTATTTTCTACCTAGGTATTCTTTAAAAAACAATAATACAGAAATTTTAGAAAAACTTTAATTATATAAAATGTATATAATCAATTTTTTTATATAAAATTAAATATTACAATGAAATAATATACTAAATTGTAAAAAATATCAGTCTTATGGTTGTCCTTTCTAACGTGGTAAAGAGTTTATGGTCTGGTCATAAGATGCTTTCTCCACCCAGCAGCTCATTAAAGTTACCTTCTTGTAGAGTCCTATTTAAAATATTAGAAAGTCTTCCTTCTACCAATCTAATTATTTGGTCTCGGAATAAACCAAATATCCAGACAGACACCATTGACACCAACCAGTCTATCTTGGCTCCAAATCCGGTCAAGCTCACCTGGACATCTCTAGAAAGAGTAAAACACAGTTTAATAGATTTTATATGAATTTTTAATTCAAAATGTAATATTTTTTAGAAAATACTGCTTTACAAAATTTGTAAAGAAAGAAAAGACTAGTCTTTTTAACGGAGAAAACTGATAAAATAAAACAGAAAATACATGGACCGTAATGACTATTTAAAAAGCTGTTAAGTTTATAGCTTTTTAAATTTTATAATATATTTTGTAATAACAAACTGGATAGTAACAGCACTAATATTACTATTTGACTATTACACAAAAGATAGCAAAATTTCAACTTAAAATGAATATGATTGTACGTACATACATACTTATACTCAAAAATCTTCAATAAGAATAATTATAAAGTTTCCTATTTCCTTAATCAACTATTTTTTGTGTGAATTCTGTTAGTTTAGTGATAGTGCTTTCATATACTTACTCTTTACAATGGAATCTTTAAATTTCTTTGTGCTTGACCTTGACTAATTACTAAATGCACATGAAATTATTTTAAGGATAAATTAAGACCAGATTTTGTAATGAGGTTATATGAATTAGCTCTATGTGAACTTACATGTCCTTGGTGTGTGTATGTGTGTGTGTGTGTGTGTGTGTGTGTGCGTGTTCGTGTGTGCTTGCATGCGTGTTTGTGCGTGCGTGCGTGCGTGCGTGCATGCGTGTCTGTGTGTGTGTGTGTGTGTGTGTGTGAGTGAATAACTTTGTTAAATATAAATATCTAAAATATTTATTATATTTGAATTATAAAATTGATATCAAAATAAATATATAACTATTCTTTGAGCTTAGTTTGTGAGATTATGTTAAAACAAATAAAAACATACACAAAATTCACAAATTAATCATTTATTAACTCATACGCGTTTCAATGACCAAGTCATCATCATCAGTGAGTGTTACTACTATAAACTCTAACTTACAACGTAACTAACAGCTCTACTAAGTAACAGTTATAAATTGGAGTTTGTAGTAGTAACACTCACTGATGATGATGACTTTGTCATTGAAACGTGTATGGGTTAATAAATTATTAATTTGTGATTTTTGTGTACGTTTTTATTTGTTTTATCAAAATAAATGTTCTTTGGTTATTTATGATTTGAAAAATAAATATATATACTTCAATGCAGAAAATCAATCAATTTTTAGCTGATTTATTAAAAATATAGCAAATGCATGTGTTGTTATTACTTTAAGTTTAATTGAATTAGAACTGTCTAATTATTTACCCTATGTTGGTGATTTTAAATTCTTCCAGATTGATTGATGGTCCTGAAGTGTTAACACGAACATATAAAAGTACTTTCAATGGAGCAATTTTGACATCAATTGTTCCAGAAGGTCCTATTCCAATTAATTCAGCTCTATAATAGTTATACTTAATCTAAAAGTAAACAGACAAATAATTACATATAAAAGCCTTGTAAACTATCATAAAATAATAAGTAATTTAATTGCAAATTAAAAATCCCAATAAAACATATTAATTTTACAAGGTATATCAACTTATTTTATAAGAAAACCTGAAACAATACTTCTCTATTTAATTATGTTTGAATTTATCTTATAAACGAACCAATATTTTTTTTGTTTATCATTCCATAATTATAATCTATTTTAGATGCATTCATCTCCAGTCACAGCCGTATCTCCTAGTGTACTATTTTATTAAAGAATATCATTGTATGTAAAATATTATGACAAAATCAGTCATTTTTAAAAAAATGTATATTTTTACCTTCATCCACAACTTTTTCCTTTCACTTAAATACTTCTTAGTTAACACCAAAGTAAGAGCCTTCTATTTAGTTTTTCTTCATCTAAATTTTTAATTACACTTATCCTTTATTTTTTCACTAATAATATTAAAATATATTGCTTTGTTTACATTTTTTTCAATAACTGATATTTGAAACAAAGCCACAGAAAATGAAATTATCTGGGCAAAGAACTGAATTGAATTTGTAGAATTTTTAGAGGTCAACACACATACCAAAACCTCAGTCTTATAAGGCTCCCCAAAAATTGGAATTTTTAATGTTGGCAATACTGCTTGATATTATAGTTATTCTATCCCTCCTGTAACCTTCTGTTCTTCCTATCGCTGCTTCTTAATGCACAAGTGGCTCAGTTTTGGTGATTCACATTGAAGTCAGTTATCAACTTTTTAAAAGATGCCTGTCTGAGTTACCAGCAGTTTCATTTCCCATTCTATTGCTGGCTGGTCTCCTGTGTGGAGGGATTCAGATAAGGTTTTACTCTGCCTTAGTTTTTGTGAATTGGTTTTTCTTCACATTGTTTTTTTTCATATAAAACTAGTTTTCCAGAAAATGAGCGATCAAAAAAAATACTATTAGAGCTTAGGAATTGCAATGATGAACTTAGGAAAGGTTCTGTAAATGAAGAAAATGACAATACTTATTATTGTTGGAGTAGCAAAGCCTCCAAGGAATGTGAGATCACCAGTAAAAAACATAATTAGGATTCTACCAAAATAAGAGAAACAAGAATTCTAGGATAACTAAAGAAAGATTTGGTTTTTAATATTTCATGATATCATGAAGAATATAACTGTTACTAACACAAAACAAAAATTACTAACTGTTATAACGGGCCAGTCTAAACAAACAAAAAAACAAAAAACCACTGACTAAGAGAAAACTAATGCCTTAATGGGATTGCTGTTAATTTCTTTCGCACTTTAATCATAAAATGGAAAAAATATTTTTGTTTGTTTTCAAGAAGTTCCTTTGGAGACCGATTTATTCAACAATAATGTGACACAAACATATTGAAATACTGTTGATGTGTCTTAGATTTGAGAAAGCAGCTACACGATAAACAAGAAAACAAAATGAATAAGCAGCTACAACATCTCAAGCTTCTTACACTTTTATAAAACCAAAGAAAGATTTCAGTTTCCCTCTGCATATATAACAGTTGAAATCTTGTTTAAAGGAAGTTATATTTTTTGTGTTTATATGCCAAATAAACCATAAAAGTATGGAACTAAATAAATTATTTAAAAAATAACTTTGAAGGGTTCTAATTATTTTCATGGATATATTTGCTCAATAAACATGTTTACTGTTGATGCCTTAAGTTTTCTGTAATTTATAGAAATTTTAAATATCTTGGTTTTTCAGCCTCTTCAAATTATTTACATACATTTGAATATCTTAATTTCTTTATAACAAATTCTGTTACTGTGCATTTTAAAACGCAGATAGTAATGAGGATCTAGTGGCTAAGAAAAAAGTTCATTTCTACAGTCATTGAGATGTCTTCTTCAAGTGAGGAGGAGTATGTTTATAAAAAATGTCTAATTGAGAGTGTTTAAGATAAAAATTGGTGTATATGAAATTAACCTTAAATTTGTAGCTTAGGTTAATAACATAATTTATTTCTTCAATTAAATTCTCACAAAGTTAAATTTGCCTCATGTTTGAGAAAGGAGTTCAGCACATTTAACCATATTCTCAAGAAAGTTGGGAAGGATTGATAAAAAAGAACTTAGGAAGGTGACATAAAAAACCGAGGTATCTAGAAGAGTGCCTAGTTATTTTTCGAGGTAATTCAAATTGTAAAAAAATTAGTTTTTTTAAATCAACAAAATTTAATGGTAATAGATTTTTTTATATCAAAGGTAAATAATTAAAGAGTTGATATAATGGGCATTCGATTTTCAGTTTATTTATGTTTTGTATAACAATAAAGTGAGCAAAAAAACAAATATTAAGAAAACATATAGTTGGTATTGAAAAATTATTGGAACTTGAACAGTAAAGTGTTGAGGATATTTCCAAACCATGATTATTTAATAATAGAGAAATGTTGATAGTCAACGATATCTTGATTTCTGGCACCTTATCCACAGGCGCGTATCCAGCGACTTGCTTTGGGGGGGAGCGATCGATGCATTCTCTCTCTCTCTCTCTCTCTCTATATATATATATATATATATATATATATATAATATGTGTGTGTGGGTGTGTGCGCGTGCCGTGTGCGTGTATGTAAAAACATAGAACAGAAAAAGTTCTTTCTACGCTTGCGTTAGAAATCAGTAACGTGATTAAGATTCGTAGCAAATTAGACTTTTTAATAAATATTTATTCCAGTTTCGATAACACTTATGGCTAGAGAATATTATTAATTTTATAATAAGCTATTATTATAAAAATTGTTTATTAATTAATATAAGTAGTTATTCTTCCAACACGAACAATTCCGGAGTCAACTGCGAATATTACGCTTGCAAAATTACGTATTGAAAATCATATGTTCGAGACTAAGCTTCACTAGCGCTATCTGTTGTTAAAACCTTTAGACGTTTATGAGGGTATGCCGAGAAACGCGTCACATTTACAAATTAAAAATTAAAATTTTATTTTTTATTTACAATAAAAGACGAATTAACTTGGGAAAATTAAATTAAAATTCAAGCGTATTTATATAAACATTGACTAGTATTTGATAAGTGTTTCTATTTTTGTAATTATTCAAAGAGAATAATAATTATACAATGTTACAAAATTATTATTATATTTATTACAGTTAGGATTTTATATTTGAGAATATATAATAACTTAATTATCGAAAAAAGTCCTAATTTAATAATATATTGTCGATTTTTAACCCAAAGTTCTTGAGGGTTGGGGGGGTCGATCGCCCCATCGCCCCCTCTTGGATACGCGCCTGATCCAGTATTATAATAGTCCAAAAGTTATTTGTCCAGATGTGCTGCCAACTGATTATGAAATTGTAGATTCAATGATATAATTTACAGGATTGGAAAATTGTTAGATCCCACTATGAAAAGGAAATATTAATTCTAATCCAATCATATAGTAATAATGAAAAACAATAAATGCTCATTTTCATTTACAGTTGCTTTTTTGAAAGGTCTCTTTTGCAACTAATGTTTTTTTTCAAATGGTCTGCCCTTTGGTCACTCTTTTTTAGTTATACTTCTGCATTGTTTTCTTTTAAAGTAACCTCCTCTAAATTGACACCTTCCATTGGCTCTAAATCTGTGATTGCAAAACAGTTACTATAACTCATGAATTTTGTAGTTCATTACATTCTGTGAACCTTAATTAATCACTTTAACATTAGTTTATGACTATCTGAACTTTAAATTTTGTAAATTTGTAAAAACTTACTGAGACAGAATGTTTTTGATCGCTATGTGGCTATCTTCATCAGTGTCTTCTTGGAGATGTTGGGTTAAGTAGTGACGGTTTTAAAGGCAGTTTTTCGATAGTATCAAAGAGTATGTGTGATTTGAATTGGGTTTGTTAGTTTAATGTGTGTGTACTTTGTGTTTTGTGTGTCTGTAAATTTCATTTCTCATCATTTCACATCTCAACACACTAGAACAATATGAAATTTACAAACACACAAAAACACAAAATAGAAACACGTTAAACGAATAAACCCAATACACATACTCTTTGATACTATCGAAAACCTGCCTTTAAAACCATCACAACTTGACCCGACATCTCCAAGCAGAAGACACTGATGAAGGTTGCCACATAGTGATTGAAAACATTCTGTCTCCGTAAGTTTCTACTAATTTACAAAATATAAAGTTCAGATAGTCATAAACTAATGTTAAAGTGATTAGTTACTATAAATTTACAAGGTTTCACTATTTCGTTCAAGAAAGAAAGAGCTTTAAACATGTTGACATTTGCTAGTCATCATTTCTTCAGCTGTGGCTCCAGATTTGGAATATTTTTGTGAGTTTTGAAGCATACTGATTTTCAAGGAATACTGGAAAGTTCAGTACTTTCCTGTCACCAAATTAGCTATTTGTTTTGTAAATAGATAATTCGGTCACACACCAAAATCGGTTTTGTAGTGGGCATGCAAATTGAAGTGGAAAGTTGAGCCCCTATTCAGCTACAGAATATATATATATACAGTGGCGGACTTCCCATGAGGCATACTAGGCAAGTGTCTATGGGCGCAGCCTCGAGGGGACGGAAGGCGGCAACCGTTTTTTTTTTTTGTACCGATGAGTTTTAGTGACAATAGTAATATTACCTAGTTAAATTTGGTGAATGCCATAATGTGAACCTCAGTTAAATCAGTGGCGGATCCAGCAGGGGGCGCCCCTCCCGCCTGAGAATAGAAAACTTCCTTTTATTTTATTGTTTTTTAATTTTATCGATGGAACCAAAATAAATTTTTAAATTTATTTTTATAAAAAGTCTTTAAATAATATCTTATCTATATTTCTTTGAACAGGCATGAAAACGGATTTGTATGGTGAAAAATTAAAAGCAATATATTACGTTGGGACGTTTCCAATAAATTCGCGAACGAGGCGCAAGGGGGCGGCCGGCCGAATTTGCCTAGGGACGGCACCATGGGAAAGGCCGCCACTGTATATATATATATATATATATATATATAGCAGACTGTCCAATTGTAGAAGTTGAGAACACTATGGTTAAACCTTTGGACATAATGTCAAGAATACAGAACAACCTATAATGTTGTTTTTTATAAAATACAAAATTTTTGTTGTTGGTCTACTAACAATTGTCTTTACTTGCAGGTATTTGGTAACTTTGTCATTGTTTAAGACTCTTCATCCAGTGTTCATATTAGTACAAGTACTATTTATAATACATTATTAATGCCCATGGGCGGAGTTAAGTCCAGTTACACCACTTTTCTGGACTGGTGTATAGTTTTTTATTAATAGAAAACTTACAATGAACTAATTAAAATACTACAAAAATAATAATAAAGCTGACAAGAAATATACCTGACAGTATCAGTTGTTATTTTGAACATATGGGTTATTTTCTAAATATGACTGTAACTTTACATCTTGTATTTATGTATTTACATCTTATAAGTCATGATGTTCAAAACAAAAATTTAAGAATTGTTTCAGACAAAATTTTGTATTCAACGTTTTGTTTCTCATAAACCTGAAACAAAATCAGGTTTATTTTTGGACTAACGACTTTGAAAAATTCGAAACAAATTTTAAACAATTTAAATTTTGTAAAGCTATTAGTCTAAAAGCCCCTGATTTGCGTTCTATGACAAACATATCGTTAAATACCATGTAGAGGGTTCGCTTCGCGAAAGGAACGATCGTTTTGAAACGCGTCAGCAAGTAAGCAATTACGTATTCACTTAGTTAAGTAGTTTGAAATTAGTAGTAAAATACCATACCCTGTCTTACCAATAGAAAAGTAGTTTAAAACATGTACCTTATAATGTAAGTTTTTAGATTCTGGCTCAATGTCGACAAGCTTTTAAATGTTCTCTATTTTGTGAGGGGAGTACCTCAGACCCCATTTGATATCCCCAGTGAAACTTAAACCTCCCAAAACTTGTAACTCGGCCCATGCTAATGTCTTTGTTCACAAAAAATCTATTTTTAGAGATAGCAAGGGGATTGTTTTCCCTATGAAATTTTCCTAACTACTTAGAATAAATAAATGGTAAGTAAAGGAGAATAAATTACTTTCTATATTCAGGATCAATGTTCTACAAATAAAAACCATTTTATGTCAATGGTCTTGCAAGTATAGCATGAACTTTACAGTTTTGTAGTTTTTTATATCAATGGTTGTAGAAAGCAAAGTAGCAGGGGTACATTTCAAGGATCTTTTCTGTCTAATCAATTACTTAGATATAAGCTCAAAATTCCTGACTTAAAATTTCTATGCCAGGTACCAATATTGAAGTGCTTTCATTTTTCTTAGATGAGATGCATATCCATTAATACCTAATCTGCTTGAAGTTGATTAAAAAAACAATCTTTGTTTTGATTAGGAAATACTCATCAAAAGATTATTTATTACTCATGAGAAAGTTAGTTGCCTTGTATTTTTGAAAAAATGGATGTTATCAATCATTATTGAAACAGAAATGTATGTTGAAGAAAATATTGTAAATTAAATGTAACTGTTATACATGATCATTAATAAAAAGGGTGTCTAGGATAATGTAACTGAAGCCATATAGTCTCAGCATATGGTCATACCTGTACCATATGCAAAAGAAAAACCATTGGGAAAACCTACAAACACAGCAATAAATGTTAGAGATGTACTTTTATTAGTAATATCTATTAGTAATAGCTATTAGTAATAATCTTATTAGGGTAAAATTATTTATAAAAGTGATTTTAACCCGGCAGGGGCAGTGAGAAAAATAAATCGTGAGGGGTGGCTAACGGTTGATTCAACCAGGTCATTTTAATAATATGAAAATAATTACTGAACAATGTTTTATTTTACAAACACAAATATCATAATTAAGTATAATGTATTTACTTAAGTTCTACTTGTTTTAATTAAGACATGGATGTACTAAATAATTTTAAATAAAATTTTAAAATTTAACGAATTTCATGTTTAAAAAAAATGTAAGACTCTAGATAAATTATCATAACATATAGAGCCTTTTACAAAAACCTATGTTTAATAAAATATTCTGAAAGTAAACTAATTCCTGAATTCGAAAATGTTCTGAATATTTAAAATAGCCATAATATAAAAAAATGAATTATATAAAAAAACATATTTTGAAATCAAATGTATTAAATTTTGAAGTAAATCAGTCATATTACAATTATAGGCTACTAATGAAATGAAACTACAAAAATGTAGAATTTTAAACAAAAAGTTACATTACAATATGCCTAAGTATCTGAAGGTTATGACAATAAAGGTGTTTACAGTTCCTCATCCGATAGGTGGCCTTGTGTGGCGTAGTATTGACAAGGTACGGAGTCTCACTGAAGATGAATCTACGCCAGCTGTAGCACCGAGTTTTAGATATCGTCTTTTGCCTCAAGTCGCATCGTCTGCAAGATTTAACGCCGTGGCAGTAGGCATAGCATCTCTTCAATGTTTCGTTTCAACTGACAAGGCAGTTTGTCCTGTCTATTGCGGTGAAGCATGTAGCCATAGCATATCTCAGTAACAAATTGTTTAAGGTAGTTCGCAAGTTTCTGTTTGCATATTTGTGCACTGTTCTGATTCTGTGTCTTCTTCTTCTACTTCAATGTGATTTGGTTGTTCATCATCTGAATCCGATTGTTCAACGAGTTCAGTAGAAGGTACATCTCGGAAAAGTTGTCTTCTGACACTATCAAGATTTTTTTGTGATCCGTTCTGCGACTGATATTGAAGGTAACTGAAAGACAAATATGGCATTCGACAGTAAACGAGTCTATTTGAAGGTACTAGAACAGTGGAAGCTTACAGAAATCGGCAGTTTGAGATATTACGAAAATTGTAAAGGCCCGGTGGTAAAGACCGTGATGCAACCCCTGCTGGGTTAACAGCTGCATTGATTATATGTGTAAGGGGACACATGCATTAAACACACAATAGTTTGTTTAGTTAGTTATCAAACTTATTATGGTGTGTTTATTATGGTGTATTATGGTTTGTTTAGTAGTAGATTTTTTTTAGTAAAAAATATTACTAAATATTGTTTATCTAATATACCTTTTTATAAAGTGCAATCTTTAAAGGATTCAGGTCTATTTTCTTTATTAATATAGATGCATATGAGAGATTGGTTAGAGATTTTAAAAAATTTTAATCATAAGTACTTCAACAGAAAACAAAATCTATCTTTCACTTTAATTTAATGGATATCTCTCGACATTTGTCAATATCCACTCAAGTAGCATGTAGTTTTCATTGCTTATCTGAATAGATCTTCATTGAAATATATGAGGCATCAGATATTCTGCAAATACATTTTTAATGCAAAAACTGTAGAAGAAACATAAAATTAAGATACAAAACACAACCACACAATTAGGTTCTGCCAACTTACTAAGTACTAAAAATAATATTGCAACCACTATTATCCACTAGTTGGAGCTTGCAGCAAGCGCTTTTTTAATTCTACCTGCAAGCACTTTTCTTGCGAGTAAAAACTGTACAAATAAACTTACAGCTAATTGCTACATCAATCCAATTACAAAAATATAGAAAATACTTACTCGTAAATTTCTGAAACCAAGTCCTCCATAAAAATGGAGAAGAGAATCATTTCCTGATCCAAGAAAAACATTACCATTTCTGTATATTGATTTTGCCCCTACTGCCTCTCCTTTACTAGCAATAAAACTACCTCTTACTGGAAGGATGAGTATATTCTAAAACATACAGTCAATATCAGTTTACACATAATATTATTTGTGTAGGCCCTAATAATGTTATTTTCTCTGTTATTTGCTACGCATAGAAAAGTTATTAAAAGAATAGTAAGAAGGAAATTTGTTCAAATAAAAAGCTTTCAACATGAAGTCTCCTTTTTTATATTTAATGACATAACAGTTTTGGGGGAAAATTGTCCATTATAAAAAAAGTAATGAGCTTAGTACTTTCCTAATGAAACAAACCAAATAGATTGTTGTTTTTAAACAATGATCTGATAGCAATCAATTAATTTTTTAAACAAATTATTACATTATTTTTTTGACAATTATAAGGCAGTTTACAGACCTAATTGGATCTAGAATTCCTTTCAAATCATTCCCTCATTTGTTATCAATGTCATAATAATATTAACTAGTGAAATATTTATTAATAATTGATATAATCTATTCAGCAGTATTGATTAGTTCAAATCTATATAAAGAAAGAAAGCTTTCGTATTTTATTTATTGAAAAGTAATTTACATCAGCTGTACAAAGTAAAATTTGGTTTTTTTTATAAAAATAATTATTCAATAGTGATTGTTCTTACCACTGAAAATTTTTCATGCAAACTTGGCACTGGAAATCTGTCTTCAAATTGACCTTGTATAAAATCTGATGCAAATTTCAGAAGATTGTCTACCAAGTTATTTGCGTTCGAGATCAAGTCAATTTGATAATTTCTGAAATAAGCCAAAATACTGGATTATATTATTTTTATATTCAACTATTTATTAAAACTTATTATTATTACAATTTCAGTCCAAGCTCTTTATTGACTCTTTTCTTTTGTAATTTGAATTACGGCAAACAAAATCTTTAAAATATTAATTATTTTAAAACTATAATTGTTTTACTTACACTTTTTAAAAAATGTTTTAACTTGCCTATAGTAGCACTTACTTTGCTTGTTGAGGACGGCCGTTTCGGGAGATGTGTCCCTTTGTCAACTCAGACCGTAACTCTGAGTTACGGTCTAAGTTGACAAAGGGACACATCTCCCGAAACGGCCGTCCTCAACAAACAAAGTAAGTGCTACTATAGGCAAGTTAAAACATTTTTTAAAAAGTATAAGTGATTACTAGTAGCTCACGCGAAGATGGAATCAACAAATGTTATAATTGTTTTTTTACCTATTCATTACATTTACCAAAAAAACCCTCTACTTACTGATGTTTTTCAGCAGGTACATTTCATACTTGATCAGTGCATGATTCAATGCTGTGAGTTTTGTCTAGTCCAAAAAGCCTCTACTGACAAATATCAGTAAGTAGTATTTATTTGCAATATCAACAAGTATATAACAAAATGTACCTATACAAGTGACAGTGAAAGTAAAAAGGTTTTTGCTAATTGTAAAGGTATGACACTCTATTTTGTAATATACGACTTGCAAGTTTGTTGCCTGCAATATTCATGTACACACAAAATTTCTGTTTAAAAATAAAATATTTGTCTTGTGGATGTATTTTAGATATTTTATAAATGAAAAGCTTTAATTTCTAGAGCTTTCGAAAAGAATCAATTTTTTTTACAATAAGTTATTTGTATAGTTTCAAATTAGCTGTTTAAATAATATCTTGTTATACATTTATAATTAAAATAATATAAAATATAGATATAAGTAATAAACATAACTTTTGAAGTAAAAATAATTATTTTTTTCAAAGTTGTTAATATAGTTTTAAGATTATTCAAATAATAAACTATTCATGATATTGTCAAACAAATTTCAATTCACGAAGCTTCGCTTTGACTATTGCTAAAAAATTAATATAAGCCCTATAAAATATGTAACATGTTTTCTATTATCTAATATATTATATTATTACCTCTATTAAAAAATTCTTATCAACAGAATCCATTTCATAATATAGAATCATATTACTATTTTTTCATCAACATAGAGGCAAACCTACTTACTTAATCAGGACCTTTGTCGGCTCATCTAATTCTTGTCTTGCGAGTTTGTTAGACATTTTTAGAATTTGATCAATTTTAGTTTTCATGACCAGTGACATATGATAAGTCAATTCTCTATCAAGCTTGTCCAATAAAATTTCAGCTACAGAATGAAATAAAAACAAAAGTTTAAAATCAAATGAAACATTTTCAATAAATATTGAGATTCAAAACTTTGTTAACTTTTAAAACTATATTATTTTACTTTTAATGCTAAACAATTGAATTAAATATCTTGAATATATCTTGAAGAATTTTCAAAAATAGACACTGTTACTTTATACAGTTCACTGGACACAAGCTAGCAAATTTGTCTGTAAAATATTATATGTTCTAAGAATATATACATTTATAGTGAAACCTCTGTTAAAGGAACACATATGGTTCTCAATATTTTGTCTGCCCATTAGAGGTGTTTGTTTATTAAAGGGGTGTTAAGGAGAAGCCGAATTTCAAAAATGATTACAGTATGTATTCACTACACACTTATTTCTAATCCTTACATAATAGGCTACAGTATTTAACTAGTAATAATATATTGATGAACAGTATTTAATTAATAATGTAGGCTACCTTTTTATAAATACAGTATACAGTACAATAAATACTGTACTGTACTGTTATTAAACATAAATTCTAAAGCAAATTTTAAAACACTGAAACAATACAGTAATACAATAATCTATATTTTTTAATTTGTGAATTACTGTAGACCCTAGCTTATAATATTTTTAAAAAAAGATTAATAGTCGTTTGTTTTGATGAGTTTAAAGCATGGAAAAACAGTCCCATTTCATCGGCATTGAAGACATCTTCACTTGCATATGATTTGATAATTCCTGGCAATTTGTTTTCCCATTCACTCACTGTATTTCTCTCTACCAAAGCACTTTTGCCTGAAATTGTTTTAAAAGAAATCATAGGTTGTGTACAAAATTTTTCGAGCCATCCATTAGATGCCTTAAAATCGTCTATCTTGAGTTCACTCGAAATGTCTAAGACCTTTGTTTTGGATAATGGGCCCGGAAGTTGAAATATTTTCACCTTTAACCTTTTGAAACCAATCAAAAACTGCCTATCTACTGCCGTACCCGATCCATGCCCAGTAAAGTTTCTTTGCACACTTTGGTTTCCGTTTTTACTGAATTGCTTTTAAATCATATCTTTGTTTCTCATTATTTCTACTGCCCTTGTTTTACCTATCTTAAAACATTCTGCAATTTTCTGAACACCACATTTTTCTCTGTCAGTATAATGCACTACAACTACTTGTTCATGTAGGCTCATATATTTGCGAGGAGCCATGTATAAAATTCTATAAGTAGTTATTTCAGCTACGTTTTGCAGTACATTTGTCCGTATATCAGAGGTGAAAAAAACAAAAAAGGCACCATTGGCTGTCCGTTGCCCGTCTAACGGAATGTCCGTTCAAAGGAGGGAAAAGTCCTATGTACATATTATTGAATTTTTCTTTTCTCAAAAAAATGTCCGTTTAAGAGAATATATATATATTCTTACTAATGTTACAAATTACCAAACTTTTAATTAAAGTAAATGTATCAGAAACGAAAACTTAGGTAAAAAGGATCAAGATGAAAACCCAATCTATGTACTCTGTTGAGTTCCCTGGTAGAAGTAGTTTGGAGTGTGTTTGGTACACCAAAGAACATCAGGAGATTCAGGATGTGGTGGGTATATGACTACTGCAAAGAAATAGCTATTCACTAAGGAAATCCTATAATATGGATGGAAAGAGATTAGAAAAGCAACAACTAAGTGGTCTAAACCTCTAGGATCCTTTCAAGTTCTCTTAATAATAATAATACTGATGCAAAATGTTATCAAGTGCACTAGGCTATCTCCAGCAGCATGAAGAAAAAACAGGCGAATCTCTACTACACCCGAATTTTTTTTTGTCGAGTAAGTTTTTTCTAAGCTGACTTTTATTATAAGTTCAGTAAGATATATTATCTCTAAATTTTATCAGAAACATTTTGCTGTTTTGTCATAAGTATTATTTAGTACATTATTTGCCTACATTTTCAATTAAAGCTACTACTACACACTTATACACTATACAGGCTATGTAGTACACTTATACACACTTTACAAATGTAGTACTATGTAAAAACTTGCTTAAAGTAGAACCTAATTTTATTTATAAATCAGAACAGCTCCTTCAGGAAATCTGTTTCTTTGTCATCTTGAACTGCAACCGAGTTCACAATACAGTTAAAGTCTGAGTTGACAAAATGATACCTCTCCCAAAATGCTGTTCTTATTTGCAGAAAAAAATTAACAGTATATAGTAACCTGTAAGTCTAATGTCTTACATACCGTTATATACACTACTATCTATGTATGAGTAATAAAAATATATAACAGATACTATTATTGCTTAGCCTATTTATGTGTGTAAATATTTTATAACCATTTTTCAAGATAGATCTAAAATTATAATGTATAGAAAGATATGGCCTTATATAAGCCTTATATCTCTATTAACTTATAATAGCGAAAGTTAAAACTTAAACTTAAAATGTACCAGTTATACCCCTACAATCATTATAGACTGCAAAGTAACTCTTCAAATTTAAACTTCACCTTTTTCATATTAGTTTTTTTGACTTATAACTTTTTAAATTCATATACATATATATACTTACCAAATACTTTGTTAGTTAAGCGAGCAAAATCTTTAGCTTGGGATTTTATCTGGAAATAAAATACCTTATATTATTGATTAACGCTTTAATAATCATCATAAAACAGAACAAAAATAATTCAGTCATAAAATAGAGCAAATTCTTATGTTAATACTGCATTGGTTGTGTGGATTACTATTGTAATCCAGGGGTAAATTTTTGTATGCTATTTTGGGTCGGTAGTACTTAAGACTTTAAGCCATCTACTTTTCACACACACATCCCCACTGTTTCCAATCAAGTAGCAGAGCTGTAAGTTGGCACGTTAATATTTTTAAAATATTTATAATTCACCCGGATTACAATAGTAATCCGCGCGACCAGTTATGATGTTTCCTATACATGAAGTCGTTTTAATATTTTGTATTCTAAATAGATATTTTGTTATTTTTTTTTGTAAAACATTATTTAAATTAGTAACACATTTATCTGTAAACAACGTCTGAGCCAGAGCGTGAACAAATACGGCACTGACTTGCCAAAACCGAAAGTGACAATAAAAGTGTGTTAGGTTTACCTAACACATGATCTAACTTAGTTATATGTTAATACTACTTTTGTGTTGCAATAAAAATGTTTTTAACTACATTTGTTTCCTATATAACCCCTTAAACACCATAAAATGCTTATAAGATATTTTTAAAAAATATTTATATTTTAAAAGTTATTTCAATATGGAGATAAATAGTAATCCGTGAGACCGGTCTTGTTACTTATTAACACGCGAGCACTGCAGTGTTAATGCTGTAATAATCAACATAAAATAGAACAATAATACTTCAATTATAAAATGGTGCAAATACTTACGTTATCGATTAATGCTTTAATAATCATCATAAAACAGAAAAATAATACTTCAATTACAAAATAGAGCAAATTAGTACAGTGATTTTAGATAATTTCTGACCTTTTAGTAACTCTAAGGTCATCAAGTGAAAGAAGTAATTATTAAACAAACTGAGTGTTTTCCCATGCCTTTTCTAGACTATCCAATTTAGCTTCATAAGTTCATACATTTCAGAATACTTTAAATTGATTAAGTCATACAAATTTGTTTTTCTAACAACTGGAGATTCTTTCAAATGCCCCAGCTATCTAAAATTATTAGGACAGTGCTAGAAAAATAATTCAGACTGTAGATTATCTGAAACCCTACCAGAAACTTCATATAAAATAACTAAGTAAACATTAATATATCTATATTGTAACATTATGTATTTCTTGAATTATATAGTCCATTACGTTTGGTGAATCTTAATTAATCACTTTAACAATAGTTTATGACTATCCGAACTTTAATTTTGTAAATTTGTGAAAACTTACTGAGACAGAACGTTTTCGATCGCTATGGGGCGGTCTTCGTCATTGTCTTCTGCTTCTAATACATTCTTGATTACTTAATGTAAACATGTTTACCAAGTGTGTAAATACTTAAGACGTCTCTTAAATAAGCCAATTATTTGTATATTCTTGCGTATTGCTGTATATACTTAACAGCTAAGTGAGCATGAATATTTAGTCAAGTGTGTTAACACTTAAACAAGCCATTATAAAGGCTTGTTATATACATGCTTGCTTACGTATTGTAATACTTGGTAATTTTTGTTTTATACAAGTCTTAATAAAATTTATAATTTAAAAGAAATAACACTTCAATGCTGCTTTTGTTACAATAAACTTTTAATATCTTAAAATGACATTCCTTGTTATCTTTTACAAAGTCACTTACTAATTAAGAATTCTTATTTCCTCTACAAAGAATTACAAAAATTAAGCTTTATTAGCCTAAGTCTAAAATTTGTTATGGCAGCAAGAAGTTTAGTTATAAAATTTAATATGAATTGAAATTGATTTAATTATTTCAATTTGAGCTTGAGCTCTCTTTATCTCGGGTTAAATAGGTGGGTTTTCTAAATTTTGACTAATAAATTTTGAGTTGGCACTTTCAAAAAAATATCTAAATTACAATTCTTACAAGTTAAAATTTTTACAAGTTATTTTAGTTCCTAATTAAATAATTTCCTGAATAATGTCTTCTTAATTGATCAGTTCAATGGTTTGGCTTATTGTTGCTCTGTAATTATGATTTAAATACGATACTGCACTTTCCGCACCAGTTAAAAAAATAAAATTTTTACAGCCAATTCTGAATACGTCTTCCTCGTTCCGATGCTTTGTTCCAACTGCTTACTGACGCTACCTTTGTTAGCAATAAAAATGGCCAAATCGTGAATTTCCGCTATTTTTTCGTTTATTCCTTGTAAGTACAGCTTTACGGATGTCATGTTCTTCTTCTTTACGGATACACTTCTTCTTCTTAACAACTGCACTTAAATTTCTTTGCATTTAAATCCAAAACTGTTTTATATTATATCTCCACGAGAAATATTTAAAACGAACATCTTTTGCCGGTCAATGCGCACGCAACTCCACAAATCCGTTACAACGTGTTTACTACAGCACATTCCACTAGCTTGCCGTGTGAAAGTTTTAAGTGTATTTTTACATAGTTCTATTTAAATTGTTACCTATCAATTATTTCTAATACATTTCCTTATAAATAGTGATTTGTGTGTTTTTTTTTCTTTTATATAAAATCTTGTGATTAGATCTAAAATGTGGCCGTGTGCATTTTCTACACAAGTGAAATTAGGTTATGTTTACAATTCGTTCCTGGTATATTTTAGTAATTTTTACATACTGAATTTATTTATATATATTTATCTTATTTTGGTAAGTGCCTTTTATATATATATACTTCAAAATGTTACATAGTCCCCAAATTTAGATAAAAAAAATTTTGATTCCAAAATTCCTTTTTTTTATCTCAATTTTCACATTTTGGGAGTAAACTTTTACTCTATCCTTCTTGCTTGTCTGCTGCCATCTAATTACATATGATATACTTAACTCCTAACAATACAATAAATTAACAATTAACATTTAATCAACAATCCTCTTACTCTTAACTCTCAATTTTCACATTTTGGGAGTAAACTCTTACTCTATCCTTCTTGCTTGTCTGCTGCCATCTAATTACATATGATATACTTAACTCCTAACAATACAATAAATTAACAATTAACATTTAATCAACAATACTCTTACTCTTAACATCTCGTACATTAATCATTTCCTGATTCTTAGAATCTATTTTATAAACTTTTTCTTTTTCTTTCTTTATTTTAATTTTAATAGAATGGAATCCTTCCAATCATAAGTCTTTTTATTTATCTATATAATCTATCTTCTGACACAGTGTTCTTTTTTTTTAAATTTTAGCCTAACCGAGTCATAGCATGTCTAGGTTGTTTGTAGGTTAGGTCCTTGTTCTTATTCATTCATCCCTTCCTATTTTATTTATTTTTACATATTTTTTTTTTATTTCTTTATATTTTTTTTCAAGTGTTTGTTTAATTATTAAGTTATTTCTGGTCTATTGTCATTTCCGGTTTATTTGTTATCTATCCCTCCTACATTCGCTTCCTTCTCCTAATACTTTTATATCCTGAGACATTCCTGCTGTTACCATCTTATTATCCCTTGTTATTTTCCTTTCTCTCGACTTCTCCCTTTATTTATTTAATTTGTTCTACCTGAAATTTATCTGATTCTCCCTGGTGTGCCTCCCTTGGTTCATAAAATTTCTTTAACAAGCTAATATGGAAAATTCCTCTAATTTTATTGCTTCTAGCATCTTTGATTTCATAAGTCGCTTTGCCATATTTCTTGGTGATCACATAAGGTCCATCATATACATAAAATAATTTTGCCATCTCACCTCTTATACCCTGTGGTTGCCAATTTTCTTTTACTAATACCTTGTCCCCAACATTTAATTCTTCTATTTTATGAGTTTTATTAAATTTCTCTGCTCTCTTATGAGCCTTCTTCTTAATTCTACTCCTAGCAATTTCTAAATGTCTTTCTAAATTTATTAATTTTGAACTCCAGCCAAAATTTTTTATTTCCTTTTGCCAAAACCTTTCATCCTGAATTCCTAGTTGTAGCTGGTTAGGTGTGTATCCTGTAGTCTCATGAGGAATTTCATTAATTGCCTGGTTAATAACCTCTACATATTTTCCCCATTCTCTATGGTTATGATGACAATATGTTCTCAAACATCTAATGATCTCCTTATTCACCCTCTCAACGATATTGCTTTGTGGCCTCCTTATTGGAGAAAATATTGGTTTCATTTCTCTATTTTTTATATACTCCAGCCATTTCTTATTATTAAACTGGGTTCCATGATCAGTCTGTATTCTTTCTACTCTCCCGAAATTTTCTATATAATTTTCTAAACATTTAATTGCCTCCCCTGTGGTTGCCTTTTTCAATTTATAGATTTGAACGAATTTTGTAAATACATCTAACATTACTAATAAATACTTATAGCCTCCTACAGTTCTTTGAAATGGTCCTATAAAATCAATTGACAATTGCTCCTTTGGTTTTTCCACTTGGATCCCTTTCATCTCTCCAAAATTACCTTGGGTTACATTTTTAGCTCTTTGACAAATATTACATGTTTTAATAATTCCCCTAATGCTTTTTCCCATCTTCTTCCAAGTGAAGCTCTCTGATAATATGGTATGACATTTCTTAGCTCCTGCATGCAGGTAATATTCATGACAAGTACCCACTATTTCTTTAATCATTCCCTTTGGTACTACTATTTTCCAACTTTCCCTATTTCTTTTGTATACTAAGTCATTAATAATTTTATAATTTTGAAGATAATTTTGAATGTTTTCTTTTATTTCTCTAACTTCCAAATCTTCTACTTGTAATTTACTAAATTCTTTAAATTTTGTACACATTTCCATATCCATAACTCTTTCTATATAATTTATTTGTAATTCTGAATTTTGGTCTCTTCTTTCAAACTTATTTTTGTCACAAGGGTTCCTGCTCAATAGGTCTGCAACTACATTTTCTTTTCCTTTACAGTGTTCAATAGTATAATCATACTCTTGCATTAGTAATATCCATCTATGCAATCTTGAATTTAAAATTTTACAAGTCTTAATAAAAGTTAAGGCCTGATGGTCAGTCTGGATCACAATTTTTCTTCCTAGGATGATCTGTCTTGCTTTTTGCAGACAAAACAATATAGCAAGTAATTCCTTCTCAGTGGTATAATATTTAACTTCACTTCCTTTTAATGTGCGGCTCATAAACATTACTGCCTTTTTCTCCCCCTTTTCATCAATCTGATAGATGTGTCCTCCTATGGCATATTCACTGGCATCTGTTTGTAGGTAAAATGTTTTCTGGTAATCTGGGTGAGTAAGTACATTTGTTTCCAAAAATTTTTTCTTTAATTTAATAAAATTTCGCTCCTCCTCTTCTGTCCAAATAAATTTGTTTCTATTAGATAATAATTTTAATAATGGTTGTACAAATTCTGAATATTTTTCTATAAATTTATTATAATAATTAGCCATTCCAATAAAACCTTTTAACTGTCGAGGATTTTTAGGTGAGGGAAATTCTAATATAGCTCTAACCTTCTCTTCATCCATTTTTACTCCATTTGTAGTCAATCTATATCCTAAGAATGAAATATCTTTTCTACAGAACTCTGATTTATCAAATTTAATGGTCATGTTGTTTTTTAAAAAAATTTGGAAGATCTTTTCTAGGTGTTTTTTATGCTCCTCAAATGTCTCAGACATACAGACTATATCATCTACATATATTAAGGTGAAATCTTCTAATTCCTCCCTCATAATGCTGTCCATAGCTCTTGCCAATGCTGCTAGAGATGTTTTCAATCCATAGGGTGTAACAACAAACTGGTATGTTTTCCCTCTATGTTGGAATGCAGTATATTTTCTTGACTCCTTTTCCAATTCAACCTGCCAGAAACTGTTAGTGAGGTCCATGGTACTCAACCAATTAACTCTCTTTGCTCTGTGTAGAATCTCATTTATTCCTCTATAGCAATCATAATCCGGAATTATAATTTCATTTAGTTTTCTTGCATCTAAACATAATCTAACTTTCCCATTGGTTTTGATGACTGGGACTATTGGATTAATATATGGACTAGTACTTCTTTCAATTATACCTAACCTCAACATTTTCTCTATCTCTTCTTGTACCTGATCTTGGTACTTTGTAGGAATTGGGTAATTTCTTTGGTAAAATGGTACATCTTCCCTAACTTTAATCTTATGTTTATATGCAGTGCATAAACCGGGCTGGTCTGAAAATACTTCTTTATACTTTTCTATTAAATCACTCATCTCCTGTCTTTGTTCCTCAGTTACCTCTTCATTCCCTATTCTTTCAAAAATATCCTCTTTTTTTATCTCTCCCTCCTCTTGTACAATTTTAATATGATTTTTACTCTGGTTTCCGAAAGTTTCAAATTCTTCCCATTTTTCCATATCATTCATTCCTTCCTGTTCATCACAACTCAATTCCTCCTCCATCTCATTTTCAAAATTATTCATCTCCCCTTTAAATTTTGTCTGCCCATCTACACTCATTTTTGATTTATGTAATTTGTTTTCATATTTAAACTCCATTTCCCATTTTTAAAAATCAAGTTGTGCCTCCACATCCATCAACATATCCGTACCTATAATAAATTTTCTCAATAAGCCTGGCACCACTAGGCATTGAAACGGATATTTTACCCCTCCTATTTCTCCTATTACCATGATCATTTTGTTTATCTTTTTAGTTTTCTTATTTGTTGCAGTCCGAATGGTTAAATTTTTTATTGGTAAGATTTCTATTTTTCCTATTTTATTTTTATTCTCTAACATCCATTTCTCCTGGATACATGTTACGTTACTGCCTGTGTCTATTAATGCTAGTAAACTTGTATCTTCCATCTTAATCTCTATCTCTGGGTTTATTATTTTTTTTTCAATTCCTAAATTATAATTTCTCTCCTCATCTTCTTGTTCTAAAAATTTTCTACTGATTAATACATTATTTATAGTTAACTTAATTTTATCGTAGGAGCTTTTATCAAATTTTATCACTGGCAACCTCATTTGTTCTGTTTGATGCTCCTTTTCCTGATCCAAGGCGACGATACCAGTGTTCTCTAGTTTTCCGTTTGACTATGTGCACCATCCTCCTTCCTTGTCCCCACACATCTCCTTGTCTCTATCTGATTTACTTCCTTCTGGCTCCTGTCATTTGTTCTGTAATTCCTGTCTCCTCTATTTTCTCGATTATTTTCCTGCCCTGGTCTTGGTTCAATATTCCCCCTCATATGATTATCTATTCTTCTGTTAAAAAACTGGACATATGGCCGTCCTTCATTTCTATATTCATTCCTTCTATACAATTCTCCTGGTCCTGGAAATCTTCTATTTCCCTGCTGTCTCATCCCTTCCTCACCCCTTCTGGGTGGAAATCTATTTCCATTCTGTTCCTCTCTAGGGGTAGGCCTATTCCATGGTCCCCTGTTTCTCTGTCTTATTTCCTTATTTCTCTCCTCTATATCCTCCTCATTTAGCATCCTTTCCATCTCTCGGATCGTTTTTATATTTTGTACTCTTCTTGACAACTGTATCCTTTCATTAAAATGCCGGCTTAATCTCCGGACTATCTCTTCCTCATTTTGCGGTGGTGTCATGTTCTTTAAAACTATGACTCTTTCTATGAAATAATCTGCTCTGGCTCTTCCATTTCCCTCTATATACCTTTCATTTTCTATTCTCTCTTTAATGCCTTCCTGTATTTCTTTGGCCCAGTATCTTTCTATAAACCTATCTTGTAAATCCGCGAAATTTTCCACCTCCTCTCTGATTGATTCCCACCATCTTGCCGCTCCTACTTCCAAGGCTCTATCTATGATTCCTCTCCATTCATTTTCAAATCCTTCCCCTGTCCTACATCCAAATTTTCTCTCCACATACCTATCCAGTCTTTTTAGGAACTCCATAGGGTTACCATTCCTACCATTAAATTTTGGCATCTCCTCCTGATTCCCGCATGACACCTGTATTATCCTTAGGCCTTCTCCTCCTTTATTTTCTTCCACCTTCTTTTCTACCTTTTCCATTCTCTGGGTCAATTCCCCTTGTTTCTCATTATTCCTCCTTCCTTCTGTTTCCAATCGGTCAATTCTATCATTATTATTGTTTTTCTCAATCGCTATCTCCCTATTTAAAACTCTTAACTCTTCCCTGTTCTGTATTGTCATTCTTTCTACCTTCTCTATCTCTTTCTTATTAATTTCTGTCACATCAGCTATTATTTCTTTTGTTTCCTCTAAATTCTCCTTAATCTTCTCCTCTAAGTCTCTTCTCATAACTCCTATTTCAGCATTATTCTCTGTTCTCAACTGTTCCCTCATATCCTCTATCATTCTCCTATTTTCTTCCTTTAGGCTTTCGAATTTCTTATCCATTTCCAACCTACTTGAGGCAAATCCTCTGTTCATCTCTTCTTTCATCTCCTTATTTTCCTCCTTTATATTCTCTTTTAATTCCTTTTTTAATTCTCTCATATCCTCCTTCATTTCCTCTCTCCCTTTTAGACTCATTTCCATGAGAGATCTCATCATTTCCCTCAATTCTTCATTCTCATTATTTCCCTTTTTCTGTTGGGTTTGCATCAGTGGTAATCCCCTAGCCTCATCTACTTGGGTTTCCACCTCACTCTCTTCTATAGGCATATCTGTGCCTTCCGTTTCTGTCTCTTGTATTTCTAGGCTTGTCCCTTCTTCCAATTCTATTAGGCCTATTGTAGCTTCTTCCTCTTTTTCATCTATTTTTTCTTTTAATGTCACATATTTTCCTTTTGCAGCTTCCTCAATTGCTGTACCCTTCCTAGACCTACTATGTTTGTTGTATTCCTCTAATTTTTTTGTTTTTTTCGCTTTCTCCCTCCTTAAATTATATGTACCTGTTTCAGATTCCATATTTTTTTTTTTTTTTTTTTTTTTATCTAAAATTTCAAAATTCCCCTTTATTCTATTTAAATTTTGAAAATTAAAAAAAAATTATTGACTTATGGTTGCAAAGTCCTGAAAAGTAAACAATATTAATACAAATATTTAATTAATAATCTTATCTAAAGTGCCTTAAGGTTAATTCTTAAAATTTTTTTATAATCGAGCCCCACGTTGGGCGCCAAATGTAATAATTGGTAATTTTTGTTTTATACAAGTCTTAATAAAATTTATAATTTAAAAGAAATAACACTTCAATGCTGCTTTTGTTACAATAAACTTTTAATATCTTAAAATGACATTCCTTGTTATCTTTTACAAAGTCACTTACTAATTAAGAATTCTTATTTCCTCTACAAAGAATTACAAAAATTAAGCTTTATTAGCCTAAGTCTAAAATTTGTTATGGCAGCAAGAAGTTTAGTTATAAAATTTAATATGAATTGAAATTGATTTAATTATTTCAATTTGAGCTTGAGCTCTCTTTATCTCGGGTTAAATAGGTGGGTTTTCTAAATTTTGACTAATAAATTTTGAGTTGGCACTTTCAAAAAAATATCTAAATTACAATTCTTACAAGTTAAAATTTTTACAAGTTATTTTAGTTCCTAATTAAATAATTTCCTGAATAATGTCTTCTTAATTGATCAGTTCAATGGTTTGGCTTATTGTTGCTCTGTAATTATGATTTAAATACGATACTGCACTTTCCGCACCAGTTAAAAAAATAAAATTTTTACAGCCAATTCTGAATACGTCTTCCTCGTTCCGATGCTTTGTTCCAACTGCTTACTGACGCTACCTTTGTTAGCAATAAAAATGGCCAAATCGTGAATTTCCGCTATTTTTTCGTTTATTCCTTGTAAGTACAGCTTTACGGATGTCATGTTCTTCTTCTTTACGGATACACTTCTTCTTCTTAACAACTGCACTTAAATTTCTTTGCATTTAAATCCAAAACTGTTTTATATTATATCTCCACGAGAAATATTTAAAACGAACATCTTTAGCCGGTCAATGCGCACGCAACTCCACAAATCCGTTACAACGTGTTTACTACAGCACATTCCACTAGCTTGCCGTGTGAAAGTTTTAAGTGTATTTTTACATAGTTCTATTTAAATTGTTACCTATCAATTATTTCTAATACATTTCCTTATAAATAGTGATTTGTGTGTTTTTTTTCTTTTATATAAAATCTTGTGATTAGATCTAAAATGTGGCCGTGTGCATTTTCTACACAAGTGAAATTAGGTTATGTTTACAATTCGTTCCTGGTATATTTTAGTAATTTTTACATACTGAATTTATTTATATATATTTATCTTATTTTGGTAAGTGCCTTTTATATATATATACTTCAAAATGTTACAGTATGTATATGCTTAACATCCACGTATGTATACATTCTTTCTTAGTGTGTTTATACACGTAAACAGTCAAGTGTGTATCCATATGGTGAAGTTTAAATTGTTCAAAAGGCCGAAGTGTAATGTTTAAGGAAATAATAAGTTTGGCAGAAAATAGTTTGATAAAACACACAAATATTGCTGTGTGTTTTTATAAATTAACTTGTATTAATTCTAACGTGCTGACACTAATAGTGTTTTATCAGACAGTAATAGAGTTTAAGCAGAATGCACGGATCTTAGTGCCACAAACTCAGTTCTTGCCGAAGGCAAAGAATTTACCGGCGATAAAATCCAACATAAGTTATATTATTTTGAATTTTGTAGTCCATTACCTTCGGTGAATCTTAATTAATCACTTTAACATTATTTTATGACCATCCGAACTTTAAATTGTGCAAATTTGTGAAGCTTACTGAGACAGAACCTTTTCCTATCGCTATGTGATGATCTTCATCAGTGTCTTCTGCTTGGAGATGCCAGGTTAAGCGGTAACGGATTTAAAGACAGGTTTTCAATAGTATCTAAGAGTATGTGTGATTTGTATTGTGTTTGTTCGTTTAATATGTTTGTACTTTGTGTTTTTATGTTTCTGTAAATTTCATATGGTTCATAATGTGTAGAGATTTGGTCCTTTTTGTTGATGTGTAAGATTTCTAGGTTATAGTAAATGTCTGTGTATTTGTGTTCTGTTGCTTTTATGTAATTGTAAAATGCCGAGTTGGTGTTCTGTTTATGTTCCTCGACTCTTTGTTTAAAGCTGCGACCTGTTTGTCCAATATAGAATTTGTTACATTTGTTGCAGTTTTGTTTGTATACGCCTGGTAATTGTAGTTTATCTTTGTTGTTGGTGTTGTGTTGTATTTTGTATTGTACTTGGTATTAGTTTTGTATGCTATTTTGTATCCTGTTTTTTTGAAATTTGCAGGCTATATGTTTGTTGTTTTGTTTATGTATGGTAATGTGATGTATTTGTTTTCCCTGTCTGTAGTGTTAATTTTAGTGTTTTTTTGTATATTATACCATATTTTGTCTATTATTGTGGTATTGTATCCATTTGTGTATGCTAAATATCTAATGGTGCCTAGTTCTTTGCTAATGTTTTCTGTGGTCATTGGAACCTCGTTAAGTCTATGGAGCATAGATCTGAAGGCAGCGTGTTTGTGTTGGATAGGGTATTTTGAGGTGTGGATACGTGTGTCTGTCATTATGAGTTTCCTGTAAATGTTGAAGCTGAGTTTTTGTGTGTGGCTTTTTGTCATGGTTAGTTTGAGGACGTTCAGGGATCGGTTGGTTTCAATCTCTGAGGTGAAGTGGAGTTTTGGATGTATTTTATTAGTGTAGGTGAGGAGTTATTCGCATTGACGGGAGTTGCCTCTGTATAGTGTTATGATATCATCAACGTATCTGTCCCACTAAATGATTTTGTGTGCGTGTGTATTGTTTGTGAGTATTTTGGTGTTTTCTTTGTGTTCGGATAGTTCTAAAGTTCGGATAGTCATAAACTATTGTTAAAGTTGTATTTGTTAGATTCTGAGAATGACTCGTCATTAACACAGTACTAACAAATTGTTTTAAACCACTTTAAGTTTTTATAAGCTTGACATGTAGTTGAAACACAATAAAAATTGAGCCTACCTCTAAAAATGGGTTGGAATAATCCGTTGAAAGTAGGTATAAAGCTTCCAAACGAGGGTTGCTAAGATTTCCCTTGGTGCTACCAATACCATGGCAAATGGTCTTGTCCATTATAAGGCTAAACAAAATACAGTAACTATTTACATTTTGTATTTAGTTATTACTATATAACAGATCTAAGAGGAAAATAGAAAACATAGATACTAACTTATCCACAGGATTAATTCCATATTTCTTTAAAACAATAATATATTAAAATAATGAAAATATAATACTCACTATTATTTTAATTTGTTCATGGTTTCTTTATTAGAAAAAAAATAACCAACCACATATATATATATATACATTACTAATTCCCTTCATACCTGGTCATTACATTTCTTTATCCAGATGTAACTTTTCTTACAAGTTTACTGAAATTATCAGTTATGTTATTTTTGAGTTACGGTCAGATATTTAAAATTGTTATCACTATTTTTAGCAATAAAGTCTAAGTAAAGTATTCAAGTGTGCATTGTGGTAATTAGCTACCATACCATGTTAAATTATAGTTTAATTTGAATTAGAAACAAATTTTTCTTCCCATGGTTGAAGAATGCCACTTAATGTAAACTCCTTACCAGTTCTGGGGAATCAGTGATTTGTAATTTTTACAACTGAACTCTACAGAGTTGCTATATTTCTCATTCCCAGATCTGGTTCAATGGCTCATTAATCTTCTGTCAATTGATTAGCTTGATTAGTAGAGAAAAGGCAGAAGCATTCTACCTATGTGAAACCACACCTGTTGAGTTCATACTCTGTCAACTAAAAATACCTTTCTAATTTTAGTCGGACCTCAGTTCGATTCAGCCATAATGGATCAAATGTACATAAACTTTATGATATTCTCCCACATTTATATTTGTTTGGTTTTGCATTTAGAATGACTGATATTCCTCCAAGAACTATCATATAAAGGTAAATTAACCTTAATTTTGCTTTCAAGTTTGAAAATTAAGAATGGTAAATTTTTAAAAATATCCAAGTTGAAAATTATTTTTGCAAGCATCAAATGTCTACATTTTTTAAAATTATTTTTCATGAATAATAATCCAAAATAAAAGAGTATTTAAGGTTAATTTCTTTCGCATTTATCTATTCAGTAGCGTCCTGAAAACTCGACATTCTTTACAACCCGATACGTCTGAGGATAAATAAATTTAGTCTCTCCCGGAACATCGCGTCAGCGGGCGGCGTATGAAAGCGAAGTGTTAAAAGCGGGGGAGAAGAAGTGCTACAGCCTCTTTATTGTTAGTGTCAGTGCATTACTTATTTATTACAGCTTATTACTTGATCTTTGTTAATTGATAATATTATTTGTTTATTTTGGCAGTAATTAATGATTGTGATTTTTCTATTTTTTTCAAACAAGACAAAATTTTGTAAGCGTTTATTTAACACTTCGCCTATTTTATAACAGCATTCAAACATGAAACATAAAAAATTAGGTTTTGTGAATCGTTGTAAATAATTTAAATTGTAAATATTACACTCTTTAAAAACAGGTTTGTGTTTTATTTAATTTTTAACTTGGATTCCGGCAAACTCGACATTCTTGAAACTCGCACCCTTAGTCCACATTATATCGTGTTTTCGAAACTCTTCTGTAATATTGATGAATAGGCCTATAGTAAATTAGTTTGAACTTGATATTTTTTTAAATGTTTCCAATTACTTTCAATAAGATGAACGAGTTGCTCTTCCAATACATAGCCACAATTTCGATAGCCTATGTAAATTAGTGCATATTTCAGATTACTCTAACTGAATATTATAATTAAGATAAAGAAAGAATTATTAATAAATCAAAACTTTCATACATCGTCCAAAATGAAAATGTTCAGATAATATAAATTATTAAAATATGTGCTATCCTTTGCTAACAATTTTGAGTTAGGGATTGTAACAATTCAATGGCAATCCTCTACTTCTTTCATTAACTTTTACACGTGTTCGAAGTCATTGTGAGTGTTGTATGTAGCCTACAAGTCACAGCTAATAGGCCTATTATTGTACTCCATAAATTACTATTTACGGAACTCTCTACAGCATTTCAATCAGAAAAATCTAAACAAAATAGACATTACACTGCAAAATAATCACATAATGATATATAATGAGCCCAGTTGTTAAAACGAATATGAGTTCAGAAAGTATGTGCCTACATAACCTTTTTCAAAAAATTCCGACATAAAAGTGTTCAGAACCCTTCATAATATCTTTTGGATTTAAAAAAATATGTAATTCGTTTTTATTAATTTTCTTGTTTAAAATAGTTAGTTTTACAACCAATTCTCTTCAAAATAAGAAAAATGTTTTTTGTTTTCAATTCTCATTATACTCATCTTCACTTCTGTTAGGAATGTTGTTTTCGTGTCCATGGAATTCTAGGCAACATCGAAAGTCCGGACTGGCGCCTTTTGGCTAAAGAGAACAGCTCTCAGATGATTTTCAAGTGCACCATTCTCAACTTCAAAATATGCGGCGTGAGTGCTGGGCACTCAAAAATGTGTCTCGGGGTTAGACTGGCATCAGAACAGTTCCTGCAGGGAACGTATGTCCTGGTCTTGTCTGGGAGAATCTTCATCCCTCTAAAATGATTGGTTCTTAGTCTGACAATGACCGATGTAGAATTTCTGACGCAGTTGAAGTCGGTGATAAGTGGCCTTCTAAAGGTAATGAAGTAAGAGCCTGTTTTGGGCCACTGCGTTCGCATTTCCAAGTGTAATTGTGTTACCTGGTTGATCGTTTTCACGGGCTTCTTTGGCCAATGAGTTGACACACTCATTACCTTCAATGTTTACGTGTACAGGGGACCATTGTAGACGACAAGATTTTCCTTTACAGTGCAGACTTTCCAGCAGTACAGTTATCCTAGAAGTGGAGTTTGTGTCTCCGTTTGTTATTGCTTCTAAGGCAGATTTACAGTCAGAGCAAATTACTATCCCGTATGTTACAATGGAGTTATTTAGATAGAGAGTGACAGCTTCCTTAATCGCCAAGAGCTCGCTGGTGAAAGTTGAGGCAATCAGGCCTGTATTCCTTTTATACTGGCGTTTACTTCCATCGGGAAGAAGGAAGAGAATGCCTGCACCTTCCTTATTAAAGAAGTTATCTGAGGAACCATCAGTGTATGCCATGTGCCACTTTACTAAAGCTTTGTAATAGTTTCAAGCCCTTTTTGTTTAAGAATATTTGAAACTTTTTTTAGGAAGGCTGCAAAGGTTCAAGCAAGTCCTTCTTTCTCTTGGTGGTTTTCTGGAGCTCCTGAAGCAACAGCAGGGAGGAATTCTCCAAATTAATTATTCTTCTGATGTCTCTGGAGAGTAGAGGATCTTTTGAGCCTGGATGAGCCTTCCCATTCACTAAATACACTGGTTGAGATATGATCCATGTTGTTACTGTCGAGTCTATTGGTAAACTTGATTGTGGAAAGGCAGCGTCTTCTCTCAAGAGTAGGCAAGCCAGATTCTTGTTCAGCGTTTTGATTACTGGTTGAAGAAACTGGGCCTATAATAATTTTTGACGTTCTGTGCGTGCTCTCGAGGGAGCCCGTAACCTCTAGAGGGAGCGTCCTCACGTGACGAATCAGGGAATGCTTTCATCTATTTTTTTCAGATGGGTGGTAGGAGGGAAATAAAATACCTCCCGCGGACCAACAGGCAGAAGTTCAACCTCTTTGAGGCTCTGGCAACCACCTTCCATGGATAGTGCAATATCAAGATCTGTTAGGAGTTACTCTATTTGCATATATTTGAGGAAATATTTCTGCCTTTCCTAAGATTAAAATATTATTCTTTGTTGACGCGTTTCGAAATAACTCAATTCTCAAAATTTTAGTAGTGTGCAGTGCCCTTTTGTATTCTTTGCACACTATTATTGAATCCACCTTCGCAAATCACCTCATGGACACTAAACACTCATGCAAAAGTATGGAAAATAACATGAGCATCCTCCACACATGCAACAAAGGCCATAAATTAAACACACTAGAACAGTTTGAAATATATAGACATAGTAACACACATAAAAATGACATCTTAAATGAACAAACACGGTACAGATCACACATACTTTTCGATCACATCACTTCTAACTTTCAAAAAAATGGTACCGAGGAAGCACAACAGCAGCATTCCTAGCGGCAAAAATACGAGGCTGAAGAAGTCGTAAGACGAAAACGTTTCCTCCAAGTGTAAGTTAACAATTAACAACTTTTAGTTAACAAATGTCTGGTCGCAAGTAATAGCAAAAGTGTAATTTGTAATAATAATTAAATTATAAAAATTTGGGTTGTCTAAGTCGGATTCGAACTGAGTTTCTTCATGTTTGAAGTCTATCGTTTTGGCACTGATCCAACTTTCCCATAGCTAGAATGAAAATTTCAAAGACGTATATGAATTTTTCTTTTGCATCCCTCTGGTTATCGTTGAAACCTTAAATTGTTGCCATGGTTACCACAAAATATCATAAATAATGCTTTAGGATTAAATATGAATGCAATAACAACACAATGCAAGCGACGATATAAGGTGTATAAATAGTAACAAACATACAAAATAGTACAACGCCATACATAGAAAGGAAAATAGAAAATTTCAAGGTGACTCGCTTTCAAATTTTCCACGTAATATTGCTATTCTCACATATGTATATGCATATTAATTTTAATTGTAATTATAAAATTATAAAAAAAATTTTGTTGGCTTGGTTAGGAATTGACTTTGAAAAGGTTTTTATATTTCTTGTTTAGAATGTATTTTAAAGTAACACATATGTTTTAAAAAAATCAGGATGACTGTTTTTTAACTATTCTGATAACACTGATATTATATATTGATATGTAGATATTAATTGATGTGTAGTCAAAGATTAGCCAAAATAATAAGATGTTATAAAAATGTTATTAAAAGTAGTATTTAATATTTTCATACATTAAACATATAATGGACCTAAAACATTAAAACTGCTAAGAAATAGACCATTCAATAGCTAATAATTGCAATTAAGCAGAAATAAAACTATTTTGCATAAGTAGGCTATTGTATTGTGAAAGATTTACTCACTATCTGCAAAACATATACTGGTTTGCTATATATGTTCCCCATTTTCTCATCTTAATACACGTTTATAGTATATTAATAATATCCGTTTTAAGAACAATTTAATGAAATTAAGATACACTGACAAAAATGTTAGAAAATTATACTTAGTCGGTGTAAATACACTTGGCAACACAACGTTCGACATACGCATCACTCGTAGAAACTAGACTATACTTTTGTCTGCTAAAAACCTTGACCTAACTTCCCTGGTCACCGATAGCCTATACTCCCATATCAATGTATGAAAACAAATTAAAGTCTTCTCAAAATTAAGCCCCACTAATGAATGAATGATAAGAAAGACTAAACACAATAAGTTAAAAAACTAGTGAACTTATTACAGTGAACTATTAAATAATAGTTAGTAGTAAGAAACCTAATCCAGTTCAAACAGTTTAGGGACCTTTTTGCTTATTCCAAATTTAAGATTTTACATCAGGAAGCTAATTGTTAAAACTATTTTCTGAATTTAATCTTGTTTATTAAAATATATTTAATTTAACCAAAGAGTTAAAAGATATAGCCCATGCATAAAACCCCGAGATATTAAAGAGATCTTAGAAAATAGCCTAGGGTATAATACCTTGTAACTAAAATTAAAAGAATTGAGTTTAGCCTATTGTGTTAAAACTTGTTAAGTTTTATTTTTTTGTTCTGTTTATTGTGTGAATTAAAAAATTGTTATAATAAAGAATTTAAATTATTCATGAGTTTTTGTTTTAAATAGAAATTATATATCTTCATTCAAATAATAATATTCAATAATAAAAACCCCGTTGTGTTTAAATTAAATTATAATATATATATATATATATATATATATATATATATATATATATATATAGTCAGTCTCCTAGTCCAAAAAATCTAAATAATCTTTACCAACCAAAACTAACCTAAAATATATATATTGTAATTCTTAAATGAAATTTGGTTAAATATATATAGACATACACAGTAAAACCTCTCATATCTTGTAACATAAAATTATTTCATTTTGAGTAATTCGGCCAAACATTCCTTCTGGAGATGAGTTAATTTCTACCTAAGCGGCGTTATTAATTATATTATTAATTAATACATTCCAAAGAGTACTCAATGGACAATAAATTTAAGTACATGGACAAGTGTGTATTATTTTGGAAATCAGTTCAGGGGTAGCAAAAACTAGCAATGTCATACCAGCAAACTTAAAATTTTTATTTTCACAAAATACAATTCTACAAACAAATTTTGCGTTTACGACACTTCATCGAAAGTTCGTTAAAAACGTATATGTCATACCTAGGGACGGTCGATCCAGTGACTTTAACGGATCGGTGATTTTAGTGACAGCGCCAGGTTTGTATCAGTGACTTTTATCGGTTACTTTAGTACCGGTGACAAGTGATACTGAGACTACTATGTATTTCCCAATAACAGGTTTCATACAACACTCAGTGGCGGACTTCCCATTAGGCACACTAGGCACGTGCCTATGGGCGCAGCCTCGAGGGGGCGGCAGGCGGCAGCCGTTTTTTTGTACTAATGAGTTTTAGTGAAAATAGTAATAGTACCTAGTTAAATTTGGTGAATGTCATAATGTGAACCTCAGTTAAATCAGTGGCGGATCCAGCAGGGGGGCAGCAAAATAAATGATTTAATTTATTTTTATAAAAATAGTCTTTAAATAATATCTTATCTTGGAATTTTTTTAATAAATTGAAAATATCACCAAAAATGTTTAAAAATTTATACATGTGTAATGTCAGTATGTGTAATGTCTGAGTGTGCATGTGTGACGTCACGTGTGTATGTATGTATGTATATATATATATATATATATATATATATATATATATATGTATGTGTATTATACGCGCTTCGAGCTGCGCCCGACGGAAAATTTAAAAATTCCATAGTACATGCCATCGGATGTTTTAGGTATCTCCAAATAAGGAGATAACGAAAAACATCCGTTGCCATGTACCGTTAAATGCGTATCTCGCGGCCTGGAATGCAAGGCATACTAGGGCCACGTACTGCCTCCCACGCGACCTCTCCCCTTAATATTTTAATATAAATATTAAACCTTAAACCACCATATTCCACTTAGAAAGTATATTAAGTCTAATTTTTACACAACGTTTTCATTATAAACTATTATCCAAAAAAGTAAAAATATACGTTAATTGCTGTTGTTAATACTAAGAGGCTGAAACCCGGCTAGCTGGCCTGAGCAACCGGGCGGGTCCACAGGTGGCGGATAGTGGGACGGCCTACAGAAATGTAGGTTACCTGTGAATAAGGATTCCGGAAGGTTTCTGAATATGCAGGCCTGGACCAAGGCAATGGTTCAAAGGTGAGGAATTATCCCTCCTCGTCAGTCAACCGGTTGGGTGTGGTAGAAATAACTGCTCTGACTGGGGAGACTGGGGTAGTTGGGAATTAAGTCCTCACAATGCTACTCTCACCTCCCGGGTGAACCAAGGGCAATGCGACAGTGAAGTATGGGCGGGAAACTACCCTAACGACACAGTTGTAAAAAAGAGAGTAAAGCAGGCCGTTTGCTCCATGAGCAACAGTTAATAATGTCCTGAACTTGGGGTGTGCTTCAAGGTCAGTGACTGAATACCCAATCCAAGGTGGAAGGCATCGTGCCGAAGGATGAATGGCTGCAGGGTATAAAATGCAGTCGCACACGATCCCCTTGAGGAACCAGACAAAATCTCATTGTATGTTGTCTTGCCAGGGCAGTGGGGGCTCTGCTCTGGTCGACCGTTATTTCCCCCATACTCGTGGGACGTTAATGGACTAAGTAAGTAAAAGAATTGATTTTGAGACTGCACAGACAGCGGGAGCTAATGAAACGGCAAACCGTGAGTCTGTAGCAGATGTGTCAACGGCAACCATCACTGGGGGTGCGGGGGCGGCTGTCAAGCTGCCGACTGCAGAAACCAGTAAAGTGGCTGTAGAGTTGAGCACGATGTCTAGTCCTGGGGCTGCTCTGCGGACCCAGGCAACTGCGAAGTAAGCAGAACAATGATCAAGATCCTCCAAGTGAACCTACAGCATAGCAGGGCGGCTAGTGCTGTCGTGTGTAGGATGCTGGACAGAGGAGAGGTGGACTTGGTTCTCATTCAGGAGCCATGGATTTCTGGAGGACGAATATGCGGGCTGGCGACATCTGGAGGTAAGTTGTTGTACGATAAGGACTCCGGTGTTCCCAGGACGTGTATCCTGGTTAGGAGGGGGTTGAGTGCTTTAGTACTAACGGACTTCTGCTGCAGGGACTTGATAGCAGTGAAAGTGGAGCTGCGGGCGGAGGGGGGGATGAAGAGGCTGAACCTGGCCACTGCATATCTCCCCTTTGACTACGCGGGGGCTCTACCAACACAAGAGCTGAGGAGGCTGGTCGAGCACTGCGGGGCTGTGGATGAGGAGCTGCTGATGGGGATGGATGCTAACTCTCATCACACTTCGTGGGGAAGTACAGGTACCAACACTAGAGGTGAGGAACTTTTAGCTTATCTTAGGTCTAAGAATTTACTAGTCTTAAATCCAAGAAGAACAGACTGGGACTCCTACAGGAGGGACCTGGGTGTTCAGATTGAGGAGGCTGGATTGGAGTATGGTGGGAGGAGAGAGCTAGAAGACTCTGCCACATTGGTTGGCGAGGCTATAGTAGAATCCTTTACTGATAACTGCTCTCTCAGTGAGGGGAGAAAAGTAGGAGATCCGTCATGGTGGAACAAGAAGCTAGCCAAACTTCGGAAGACCACCAGGAGACTCTTTAATAGAGCAAAAAAGAACGGGGAGTGGGACCAGTATAGGAAAACACTAACCGAATACAACAGGGCAATTAGAGAAGCACGCAGGAAGTCCTGGAAGGAGTTTTGTCATGAGATTGACAAAACTCGGGAAGGGGCACGACTGCATAAAGTGCTCTCTAAGGACCCAGTTAACCCGGTGGGGATGCTAAGAACCCCACTGGGAAATATAACAAAAACTGCAGGGGAAACTGTGGAAGAATTAATCAGAACACATTTCCCTTCCAGTACTCTGAGGAAACTTGGAGGAGCAGACACTGAACTAGTTTCCAAACTCTCCACAAGACGTGGTAAGAGGGAGGACTGGGAAGTGGCAAGGAGGATAGTAACTCCACAAAGGGTAAGATGGGCTATTGGCACATTTAAACCCTACAAATCTCCAGGTCCAGATGGGATCTATCCTGTGCTGCTGCAGCAGGGAATGGATATGCTGGTACTTATTATAAATTGTATTATACTAAATTATACAGGCTAAGCATTGCTCTAGGGCATGTGCCGCCAGCCTGGAAATCTAGTAAGGTGGTCTTTATACCTAAGCCCACCGGTAACCAATCGGAAGGGAAAGGATACAGACCTATTACACTCATGTCCTTTGTTCTTAAGGGACTTGAAAAACTGGTTGATAGGCATATTAGGGGGAGTGCTTTGGCCATAAAACCACTGCATTGGAACCAGTATGCTTATCAACCGGAGAAATCCTGCGAGGGAGCTCTCCATCAAGTGGTTGGTAGGATTGAGCATATGATCGCTAAGAAAGGTTGTGCCATAGGTGCCTTCCTCGACATTGAAGGGGCTTTCAATAACCCCTCAGTGGAGACGATGGTAAGTGGTGCAAGACGTCATGGAGTGGATGCGACCACTTGTGGTTGGATAAGTTCCATGTTAACAAACAGAAGCATTTCTGTAGAGATGGCAGGGGAGGTCAGAAGGGCGGAGACAAGTCTGGGCTGTGCACAGGGGCGGGGGGTTCTCTCTCCTCTGTTGTGGTGCCTAGTGGTTGACAACCTTATTGAACTCCTGAATGAACAGGGGTACTTCTGCCTGGGATATGCGGACGACATAGTTGTTCTGATCCTGGGCAGATTCCCTGATACAGTCCTTGAGGTAATCAGAAATCCTCTACGACTGATTGAAGAGTGGTGTAATAAGGAGAACCTTAGGGTAAATCCGAAAAAGACTGCTCTTATTAACTTCACCAGACAGCGAAAAGATCTGACGACCAGGATGCCTCGCTTGTTTGGTGAATACCTTGAGTTTGTGGGGGAGGTGAAGTACCTGGGAGTTACTCTGGACAGGAAACTCACCTGGAACCCACATCTTGAGAGGACAGTTAACAGGGCCAAAAGGGCACTGATGACAGTGAGAAGAATGGTGGGTAAGAAATGGGGACTGAAGCCATCAATGATGCACTGGATGTATCTGAGGGTGATAAGACCTATGATTACCTATGGTGCTCTGGTGTGGTGGACAAAGGCCAACCAGGCACAGGCAAGAGCTCAACTGAGCTCTATCCAGAGATTGGCTTGTCTGTGCACACTGGGAGCGATGTCAACTACACCTGGTGCAGCAATGGAGGTAATGCTTAACCTCCCCCTCCCCTTCTTGTCCTTAGGGGAGAGGCGAGGCTGGCGGCATGGAGATTGCGCAACTCGAACAACTGGGCTAACCTCCCAGATGTTTCGGGACATATGAGTATCGAGTGCGTGGTCAAAGAACCCGTCTTGGAAATGGGCAGCGACCACATTACTCGAACGTTTGCACCTGACCAGGCCCACCATACTATGATGGAATGGTCAGGGACATTAACATCGGGAGCTCAGATCTGGTACACAGATGGCTCCAAGATGGACTTCGGCACTGGAGCGGGGGTGTATTGTAAAAACCCAAGGGTAAAACTAGTTTTTTCCTTGGGGAGGCATACCTCTGTCTTTCAGGCCGAAATATATGCTATAAATGCCTGTCTGGGACAGATAGCGAGAAGGGGAACACACGGGACCCGGATTGCTATTTTCTCCGACCGTCTGGCAGCAATTAAGGCACTAAACGGACATGTGGTCACGTCGGCCATAGTCAGGGAGTGCCTAAATAACCTATAAGCCCTGGCAAGGCACAATCAAATCAAGATAGGTTGGGTGCCAGGGCATAGGGGAATACTTGGAAATGAAGCCGCAGATGCGCTGGCCAGAGAGGGGTCTTCGACTCCCATGATTGGACCGGAGCCTGCGGTAGGTATTTCCAAATCCATGGTCAAGATGGCAGTGCGAAGGTGGATGGCTGAAAGACACTGTGAGCACTGGATCAGGGCTGAAGGGATGAGACACAGTAAGCTAACCCTTAGGAAACCTTCCTTGGGGCTGCAGAAGAGTCTCATCTATCTGTCTAGGCAGGAACTGACGATAGCCACAGGTCTACTCACGGGACACGGTGGACTAAGAAAACATCTGCATAAAATGGGTATCTACAAAGATGAACCAGTGTGCAGATTATGCGGGCAAGAACTGGAGACCGCCACACACATCATTTATAGATTTGAAGCACTTGCCGAGAGGCGCTTCAACCTTTTTGGAGATAGCACAGCTCTGGAAGAGGATGCTGAAGGTAAAGCACTAGTCAGAAAACTCCTAAACCTGGTAAGAGGGAAGGGGTTATTTGACTAGATCAGGGAGGTAAGTACAATATACCTTAAGGTAGCAGTGCTTTGGGCAGTTTTTAACCCGCTCCCAAGTCAAGAAAAAAAAGAGGCTGAAAATATTACTTCTTAATTTTGTGTGTAATAAATAACACTTTCTAATATCAAAAGTGTCCTTATTTTCAATTGTCTTCACCAACAAATATGAAAGTAAAGTAATGTATGTATATTTTCAAAATATATTTCATTAAAATATAGTGCCCAATATATAGTATATTATTATACATTATTATTTAATATGTACTTTACGTTTATTAATATTACATTAGGACAGTAAACTATGGTCGGCACGGTAATCGATAATTAATTTAAAAGTAATCTCAAAGCGCATCATTATTAAAAGTTAATTATTTTTTTATTGTGCATTTCTTTGAACAGGCATGAAAACGGATTCGTAAGGTGAAAATTAAAAGCATTATATTACGTTGGGACGTTCCCAATAAAATCGCAAACGGGGCGGCCGGCGGAATCGTGCCTAGGGACGGCACCATGGCAGTCTGCCACTGACAACACTGGTGAAATGATTCCACACCTCACTCTTTCTTTTATGAAAGGCTCATTTTATTCAAAAATAAACTCCTACGAAATTAAGAGCAAACTACCGACTGCGAAATAGCGTCTTCTGTACACATCACTGTCACTACCTTGAAACCTGACACAAATCGACCACCCGCACACGACGTAAATGAGTAGAGCCAGTGACAGCGACAAATCAACCAATGACAGCCGTTTCATTCAGTGACAGCGACACATCAACAAATACCAGCCGTTTCATCCAGTGGCTGCGACTTTTTGCCTAATCACAACAGAGGCAACTTCCGATCGATCCATTGTCGGTGGAGCTGACATTTTCCATATGGTACCACCAGCGACAAACGAATATCAGTGACAAGTCACCGTGTCAGAAAATATCGACCATCCCTAGTTATACCTAGCCCATTTAAACGCTCTTCGAGAGTTTTATTTCACAGATATGTCAAACTACATTATGCACAAATCTTTAACGGATGTCATATATGTAGGTTTCTTAGCAGCTCTGAGGCTACTGTCAGCACGTTATATATGATAACTAACTTGAAATTATAATAATTCAATTTACTTATTAGAGCTTATGAAATTTGTTGCTTAGCTTAAAGTAATTTTTAGCCCATAAATCTATATCTTGTCATCATTCTGGGGATTGTTTAACTCCAAAACCCCTTTACCTGCGCCTAAAAGATGGTCAAGGAAGGATAGGTGGAGCAAAGTTAGGCCTAAAAATTGTTTATATTAAAACTCTGGTACTTTAAGTGAGTACAGATAAATAATTGGTCGTTTGGTCAGGGTTGCTTATACTACTCTGTAACAGGGCCAAAATGTCTAGTGCTGCTGTGTGTGTGTGTGTGTTTTGTGTGTGCGCGCGCGCTCGCGTGCGTGTTTAGTTTTTTGAGAGCATGTATATTGGGAGAAACGCGAGAAGCATCAAACTCTTATCATTCAGGGCCTCAAAGGGAGATCAGAGGGAGGGAATAGACTTCTTCCAAAAATTTGAAATGAACAATAACACTTTAACTTTTAAGTACAAAGAAGAAACTGGATAATATGAACCGTCTGAACGGTTAAAGTTGCAACCCCTCTTATCGACTTGAAACATGTTTGAGCATTATAAAATCAAATTTATCTTATCAAAGTTTTATCTTGAATTTCCAAGAAGTCACTCCGCCTCAAGTAGCCTACTGGCTATGACGCTAACAACCTATCCTCCGGATAAAGCTCCTGACTAAGGCTCTGATGCATTATTTGTAGCTAATCCTTATCCTTTGGTGTAGTTTGCATCCAAGTGTAAGATGGTGAAAACAAGCGTGTGTTAAGATAACACTATAACCTTTTCACAAATTAAAATTTTCTCTAACTTTATATTGATTGTGATGAATTTGTTTGGTAATTTCAATAAAACTTTATTGCAAATATAAAAATATTGCAAAGGCTCAATCAAGCTAATTTAAAGTCTATTTCTTTTACATTTGTGACTAAGTTTTGTTATTGTCTAGCAGTTACGTGTTACAGTGAAAGGGTTTGTCTTTCAACGTCTTTTCCTATGTTTGAAGAAGGATTCATATTTGTTGTCTACATTTTGCTCGTTTTATGATAACTTTTACACATTAGAATAGAATTGATTAGGTGTTTCCTATCTCACATCCTGCAGTTTTTATTTACCCGTATTTACTGAAAACAGCCTCGTAGTCGTGATTGCATAAATTGCATGGGCAATATACAAACAGAATTTTGTAAATTATCACTATTTTGAGCAAAGTTTTTCCAAGTGTTTAAATTTTAACCAACAAAAACAATTATTGTACTACGGAATATACAAGTAATAGTATTAATAATAATACATGTTGAAAAATTCGTTAAATCCTGTCCTCATATATATATATATATATATATATATATATATATATATATATATATAATACGTTTTCTTGTTTAATAATTTAAAACAACATAGGTTATTCAAATACAAGAATATTTATTGATTTATATTCAAAGCTTTTCGTTGGTAAACAGTACCAACATCATCAGGAATGAAAATTACAATAATGAAAGCTATAGGCCTAAAACACATGTTAAATTAGAAACAGAATTGCTGCTAAATTTATACAAATAAATATTATTTATAATATATTTATATATATATATATATATATATATACGAATCGTATATATGCTAATACTTATTCCTTCACGGATGGAAAAATATGATGAATAGTTATAATCTGGAGTACATCTGTTCATTCTGTAGTGCATAAAATCGCAGTTCCGGCGTTTCGCTAGAATCTCATCTAGCATTGACGAGGTGAACCCAACAAAAGCTGAAGAACGAGTCAAATAAAATATATATATATATATATATATATATATATATATATATAAGCAGTATATATTGTTTTTAATTTATATATTTTATATTTTAAAAATCATATTTTTCCTAAAGATCCTAATACATTAATTAGCAAAAAGCTTTGAAAAATAAATAACTTAAAAATAACTTTTGTACTTGAAATATTTTTATTCATTCATTTTATTACAAGAAAACGTATCATTATATTCTATATATATATATATATATATATATATATATATATATATATATGTATAGAATATGTATAAGACACGAGACTTCAGCACAAGAACAGATTTTCGGCTATTATAATTCGGGACACTAAAAAATTCAAGGTAGGTACTAAGTAAAACTTCTACATACAAATCCTAATGATTATTGAAAGTTTCCAGTAATATGTGGAAGCTGCCTTGCTAAGCCGGCAGCTGATCAATGTAACAAACAGAACCCCTAAAACTGGCGAAATATTCGGCAGCTGTTGCCGCAGCTGTTCGTGTTGCAGATTTAGTGGTTGTACAAGGTGCCACTGCGCAAACTTTCAATTCTGCATTCTCATTGTGTTACATCCATTTCTACAGTGTAACTGTTTACAGCACAGCATGGGCTATAGTAAAACTTGCTTGGGGTAATCGGAAGAGCGTGACGTCATCACTTACAAGAATGCGTGTTAATTTTCCCTCTTTGCAACTCTTTAGTTTTTGTACACGGGGGATGTTCTTTAATTACGACAAAGACATCTCTGTGAATACATTTCTGAGAATCTGCTGGTTCCCACCATAGTGGTCCTAATACAGATTTATATTAGGTGCTCTGTAGTTCCCATACACCCATCAAGTGAACAATTTCCTCCCTGATTGGCCTTTGGGTAGTGAAAATATAGGGGGGGATTAACTCTGTATACTTACCGCACAGAGTTTAGAACAGTTCCCAAACTATGGCACGCGTGCCCCCAGAGGTACGTAGACGCCTATTGGGCGGTACGCGAAAATAATACCATAATGGCGGACATCAATATTTCACCCGTTAGATTTGAAACAAATACAAGGTTACACTGTAGTTGGCAAGATAGTTGTGTTGTTTTCGGAAATTACGAAATTGTATGTTTAAGTGCGACTATAAGCATAAAATAGAATAGCGATGGGAAACATCTATTCCAGATTTAGGTGAACAATACATTTCAGGAATGGATCTGCGATGATAGCAAACTTTCAGGGAACCGTTTGTCGTGTTGCCCACACAAAAATATCATATACACAGCCGGTTGCCCCCGCCCCACCCATTACTAACAAGGCAGTCAGGTAGCTACTCTTTGTCTTAACCACATCGAGGAATAGTGGGGGAGAGGTTCTTTTCATTAAAAAAAAATTTTTAGGGGTACGTAAAATAAAAAAGTTTTGGAGCCACTGGTTTAGAATATAATCTTCTATAATGCACATGGAAGAACTATGGAAATAGATGCTTGAGAAACATATCAGAATCTAAACTTTCGCCGAACAGAGAACAGATCGGGTCAGGTTAATATGCCCTTCCTTACTCCAGTCGTTTTTAATTGTAAACTGAAACAAACAAGGGCGTGCAGGGTATCTTTTACGCACGAGTAGTCTATAGACAGTTTGGCAATAACTAGACTCGTTTATATATATATATATATATATATATATATATATATATATATATATATATAACTAAGCCGTAAACTCGTAATATAGTTTTATTTACGTAAATGTTCGCACGGAAAATAGAAAAATTCCAAAGGACTCAATAAAGGTTCAGATTTAGTTATAATTTTCAGATCTCTTTTTAAAAAAATCAAGTTAGATTCTTAAATACATAAAAACTTAGTGTTTTCAATATTTTTGTAAAACTACATTTTTAAAATGTGGAAAATTCAAAAGTTTATATTCAAATTGTATATTTCTGATTTTTTTTTAAACTTTCAAGTCAATGTAGGAGTTTTTATTCATTTGCATAAACTTATTAATAGGCTGTAACAAAAAAAAGTATGACCAAATCCGTTAAAACTGAGAAACGTTTTTTAACCACTTATTTTTTTTGGAATTTAAAAATTTGAGATTGAAGAATGTTTTTAATTTCTGTCGGAACATCTTTACAAACTGCTTATGACTTTTAAAATCAGTTGATTTGAGAAACTTTTTATACGGTAGGTTTCTTTTTTTAAAAAACAACGTACACATAACACAAAAAAACAATAACACACAAACACAAAAATACATAGCACTTACATATCACGACAACACATCACAAAAAATAGCTTCCTCATTCCACAAACTTAAATAAAAAATAGGCTTTCATATCTAACACAATTAAAAAACACCTACACATTTGAAAAACACACCAGGAATAACACTGCAAGGCAGACGTATACAAAATTACAAGCAACCACTGTTCTAGCTTTTACATAGAACAGGGAGAACATTTAGCATAAGATACGAAGAACACGTAAAACAGATAAGAAAGACACAACCCCAATCAAATTTCGCCATGCACATACAAAACACCCCACACTCACAGACTGACATAGACACCAATCTAAAAATCCTACATTACATCAATAAAAGCAAAAAGCTTAACACAGTAGAAAACTATGAGATATATATATATTAACACCATAAATACTATCCACAACAAATTCTAAATGACAAAACACACTCACAACCAAATACTATATTTGAGCACATAACTAGCAACCACTCTATGAACAATAACACACCACAGAACGGAAATACACCACAGACTCACACCAACACAACACACCTGAGGAATAGTATCGTCAGTAATTCACAGCATTGAAAAAAGCGTTGACCTAGCGCGAAACGCGTCTGCAGAATAAATCCGTAAGTTAGTGGTTTTTTGACAAGTTTTTTGACAATACATAAACATGTAAAATTTTGATTCACTGATAACTTTAAGATTGTAATGCGTCCCTGGGCTGTAAGAAGACCATGGTTCTGTGGTTATACTCGGGAGTTAGTTGGGGCGAAGAACCATTCTCCTTAACTTGACTACAACTAAGAACAATCGTGGTGCTGATCACAGGCCAAGCAGAATCTAAGAGGGTTTAACACCAGAGAATATCACTATTTAGCAAGTGGGTGTAGGTGTCGGCGGGTGACCTTGTCCGTCGGGGAGAGGGCTGGATTGGATGCGAGAGGTGGAATAGACGAAATTCTAGAGTCTGCCTTATTTTGGCCTGTTGTTAGTTTTCCGTTTAAAGTTTTCTTTATAAACTTAAATTTCTTCTCTAAATCCGCGTTAAACTTAATCCCACGCTTCGGCATATTAACACTGTGAAACAATTTTCATACTTCACAGACTAGATAATGACTGTCACATTGCTCGACTAAGACTGACTCAAACTAACACAACAGAATCCTTCTATATACTACAACTCTTCTAGAAGTTTCTACTTATAATTAATTAAACACTAGAATGTAAACAGAAACGGCTGTTATGTTTACTTGGAATGTGCTAGAACGTTATATTATCAAGTAGAAGAGCCCTGGAACGTTCTCATTGTGTAAACAGAAGGAACTAGAATACACACAAAGACTTATTTCCGATAATGACTCCAACTATACAAACAAAGAATGCCGTGGTGCATCTCTCTCTCTCTCTCTCTCTCTCTCTCTCTCTCTCTCTCTCTCTCTCTCTCTCTCTCTCTCTCTCTTTCTCTTTCTGTCTCTCTCTCTGTCTTTCTCTCTCTCTCTCTCTCTCTCTCTCTCTCTCTCTCTCTCTCTCTCTCTCTCTCTCTCTCTCTCTCTCTCTCTCTCTCTCTCTCTCTCTCTCTCTCTCTCTCTCTCTCTCTCTCTCTGTCTCTCTCTCTGTCTCTCTCTTTCTCTCTCTCTGTATCTCTGTATCTCTCTTTCTCTCTCTCTCTCTCTCTCTCTCTCTCTCTCTCTCTCTCTCTCTCTCTCTCTCTCTCTCTCTCTCTCTCTGTCTCTCTCTGTCTCTCTCTCTTTCTCTCTCTCTCTTTCTCTCTCTCTCTTTCTCTTTCTCTCTCTCTCTCTTTCTTTCTGTCTCTCTCTCTCTCTCTGTCTCTCTCTCTCTTTCTTTCTCTCTCTCTCTCTTTCTCTCTCTCTCTGTCTCTCTGTCTCTCTCTTTCTTTCTCTCTCTCTCTTTCTCTCTCTCTCTTTCTCTCTCTCTGTCTCTCTCTCTCTGTCTCTCTTTTTCTGTCTCTCTCTCTCTCTCTCTCTCTCTCTCTCTCTCTCTCTCTCTCTCTCTCTCTCTCTCTCTCTCTCTGTCTCTCTCTCTGGTCCCTAGGTCCACTCCCGTAACAATACCAAGGTAAAAAGTTGCGAACTCACTGAGATAACCTATGCTAAGCGATGACAGATTAGTTGCCAATCCAAAACTACAAAATTTACCGATGCAGGTATAATTTACAAACAACCAAATAAACGATACGTTTAGGTGTATGCAATGTCCTTGTTGCTTTTATATTGTGAAAGAGTCAGTCAAGAACATTTTATTTTGGGATATATAATTAAATAATATTAAAGAGGGACGTTTATTTGTTTATCTTTATCCTGCCAAACCGAGACATAATAGCGTCCCCCGAGTAAATCTGGGGACAGCGAGACACTAACCTAAACAGCGGGACGGATGGTCGCCTTACCCTAGGACCAAGTCCCTAGTCTGGGGGTCCAGCCCTTAGGTAAGGCTAACCGAAAGTGGTTAAAGGTCCGATTGCACTACCTGGACCGAACTAATCAGATGGAGTATTGAGGTACGAAAATCTGGCCGTTCGGAAGGTTCTACTCGTCCCGAACAGCAGTCACTGGTGGAGTTCGTCTCGTCCCAGTGGCGGGCCAGTAAAGGCCTTATAGTAAGATCGACCGAATCTTACATACTGTTACCACGGGTCGTGGCAACAAGGCCTCCGCCTCGGGTCTGACGCTAGTCACCGTTTGAGGTCACGAGTTTGAGGTTGGATTCATGGAGGCAGAGGTTTCAATAACTGGACTGTAGACTCCCAAACTTGATGGCTAAAACTGTGTTCTTTAGCAAAGGAGATAAGAGCTGATAGGCTAGGCGCTCCTTTGCTACACTCTTCTTTTTTCAACATCTTTCATTTCTTCCAGTTTTCGCAAGCCACGACCACACTTTCGTTATAGGCACGACCACGCTGTGAGAGTCGGTTAGAGTTGGTTCGGATACATTATTGCGAAGTATTATTTATGGATGTTATTTTAGTCTACTTTTTTAGTGTCAACAAAATTATATTAATCTGTCAATGTCGGTATGAATAGACAAGTGTTTTTTCAGTGTCTAGCAGAGCCTGAGTCAGGGAAGGCTGCGCATACAGCTACGCGTCGGTAATTATACTTACCTAGTGCAAAGAGGTAGATATACATTAAGCTTAAGCGAATCCTATAGGGGAGGGATATACATTTTCGGCAATGAAAAAGAAAGGGCCACAATGTTATCCAAACTGTTCCAAAATACTACGCTATTGTTTTAAATTTAAAAGAAAAGATAAAAAATCTTAACGTCTTTCTAATGCATAATCAATGAACAAGGAATATTTATGTTAATATGCTACTCTGGCGTATTTATGCATATGTTCGTTGCTAGATAACGTCTGTAGAATCAAAGAACAATTACTGCTTATAAAGTGTTTAAATGTCTTACCTAAATGTCGTCTTTATAGACGTTTTGTCGTTCTGTTTTAAAGTCAATATTCCATCGACTTGAACGAAGCTAAAACTTGCTTCCAGTGCTACTTTTCTATTAATTAGGTCCATTGAGATCTGTTTTATTGTAACCTCATCAAGAGCCAGTAAAGCGTCCGAAATCATGCTGAAAAATAATGAAAATCTGTTTATTTCTGATAAAATAAGTTAAACAGGTATGCAAGAAAATAGGTAAACTATATTAATTATATTTTACCACTGATACTATTACAAACCAATGTTCAAGGAGATTGACTGATTAGATTAGTTGAGTCTGCCCTTTTTGTCCTTTTTTTATTGGACAAATTCTTTTGGCAACCGACAGTGTTGGGTGTTATTAAATGTTCCGCTTGACCGGGACGACTTTGGTTCACAGTTTAGTTGGCACTACAAGACAGCCAATGCTAGAGTATTTTAAACGGAGTTCCGAAGTTCTAATTGACATTGTTTGCACATCGTTCATCTTCTTCTTTAGATACATTTTCTACGTGTATCTTCATATTAGTCTATGTTCATATCTTCAAATGCTAATGAAACATATTACTTTTACAAATTAAAGTACACTTTTCATTACAGAAACGGAAAATACTAACGTCTTAAGGCTGCATTATTTTACTGAATCGCGTTACCAAATTAACAAAAATTATGCGAGGAAAAGCAATGTCAAGGTACGTTTATTTTTAGTAAAAAGGTGACCAGATTTCTAAAAGATTATATCGAGACAGTACCCTCTGGAAGCTGTTGGGGTATGAATATCCTCAGAAAAAAGGGTAGGTCTTTTTGAAATTAGGGAGTAAAATGGTGAGGTTTAGAGCCTTTTTAGGCTTTATTAAAATTAATCACCATGACTGAACGCACAGATTTTGTTTTTTAATATTTTTAATAAAGGTAGGATGTTGGAAATATATGTAACAACAATAGAGGTAATAAATTAATAAAATCAACATACAGTACATGTACAGTGAACAAAAACTGTATTCATTTCCAACCCGATCTGCTGTAGTTGGAATAAATCTTGGCATCATTGCTATGGCAATAAACTATGTGGTAGTACAATAAATGTACTAGTAATGTGTACTGTCAAATTATAAATATGAGACCTTAATTTTAATGTTTAAAGGATTTAATATTTATTTGCTCAAAATAAATTTTAAAAAATATGTCAGTCACTATTCTGGCAAAACGTAACAAATAAGAGGATAGTCGGGGCAACTGGGCTCATGTCGGGAAAAAAGAACCGTCCCGTTGAAAACGGAATGTTTGGTCACCTTACCTATACATCCGTCCCACCTAATAAAACGTCCTGCCATGCAGAAACCCCTCTTCAGATCCAGCCCTAACCAAAAGCCCTGATCCCAAATTTCTGCAAGCAGCCAGTGTCGCGTGACAGACGCTGCAAAACCTCGGGGATCGCCAAACCCCCCCCCCATTCTCTGACTGACTGGCTGGTTGACTTACCTATACATAGCTCAATCATTAAAACGTTTTAATATATTTTCCTAAAACGTTACAGGAACATGAGTCCATACTACATTTTTTTATTATTAGTTCCGTTAGAACAATATTTTTTTTATGTTATAAATTACCTACTATGTCATAAGTAATTATTTGAAGAACTAACTGAAAATTATTAATCGTTTTTTTCATTGGAGAAGCCCAACCTGTTACTTCTTTTAATTATAATGTCACTGAATTTAGAGGAAAATACTCATCTCTGTCACAAAATGTTTTCCGTCAGCGTATTAGCGAAGGAAGCAACTCCAAGCAGTTTCTGTCCAACTAAATTGTGAATGGAATATAACCTTCTTCTTTCAGCTCCATTGCAGATACAATATTTACACGCCAATGTAGATACTACTAGACCGAGTAAAGATTGGCGTGGAAAATATGTGTACTACTATAGGCCTACTGGTACGGGGCTGCTAGTTGGTATTCCTCCCTTCAATCGAAATGATGACGTGAGGGTAGTATTTTACCTTTGCTGACAGTTCTGAACAACTCCACTGAACTACTAGTCCAAAGGATCTAAAGGGGGTTGAGCATGCACTGAAAGCCTAACGCAATTTTGTTCAGATTATTGTTCTGGGCACTTAAGTGATTGTAAAAACGTGGTCAACATACCGGGGGGGGGGGGGAGAAACATAGCGAGGAACGCGCTGTACTGGAACCTGTGTATCTTTTAAACAACAACTAAAAGAATGTTTTTAAACTTAAAATAATAATTGATTCTTAAAATAATAATGATTCTTACGTAAAAATGGCATTGAGTAAACAATTATTATTTTTTTTTAACCTTTACTTTTACTTTGGATTTTAGTGAATTTCCATTGAAGAATAACCCGTCGCCGTGAACATAAGCCGGAGACTAGGATGAAAGTTTGTTTTAAGGTTTCTGGAATAATCAAACATATTTGTTTAAATTTATACACACGATAATTTTCGTGTCTAAATCATGGAACTAGGAAATGAAACGTCCGATTACGATCTAATTTGATAAGCAGATGTAATTTGTTATTTGTGGGAATATATTTATTAATAGGAAGAATCGATCAATCAGAAGTTGAGTTATCGCCCGCCTTTTATAATACGGAAAATGGATTTTTCATTACCAAAAATATTACGTATTTCTGAAATGCGTTTATAAAGATTAAAAAGCAATTTTGAGGAACACAATTTTATATAACATATTTAAAGTAAAATAAAAAGTAAAAAAAAATATAGGGGATAAAGCATACACTAAAATTCTGAACAGTGTCGCCGACCAGAAGGAACATTTTAGACGTCAGTATTTAATAAAACCTTTATTTGTTTAAATAAAGTATGGTTTTTAAGCTTTTTACTGTTTATTAAGCTAAGAAAAGGGTTCAGTGTAATTAGTTTATAGCTACTATTGTCTGTGGACATTTGTTTTGTAGGGCCTTGAATATAAATTTGTAGCAATATAGGAATAATATTAATGCATAGACCTAAACTGTATAAGAGACTAATAAAAGTTTATGCTAAATTTATTTAAAGGTAATTTATTACATTCCATTGGAGTTTATCGTCCTCTAGATCCCGCTGTGTAAACTTGTTACTGCAATTCTTTTTGCAAGGATAATACGGACACCATGAACGTTCCTATTTGGAGTACGAAGAGGATGGTTTAGATATTTTGTACATTTGCACGGTAAAATCAAAGTTTTTTGCATTCATTTTTATTATCTTTAAATCATCCAGATATGTAAAGTATATTTCCATCGCGTACCTTTATATTTTTTAATAAGTAAACTGCAGCTTACTTTAAAAGATTTCGCTTGTTTTCAGGCACTGTAATGTAAAATGTTGTTAAGATATTTTCTAAAACTTTCTCTACTTTGAGCCGTTGGAGGTCAGAAAAATCCTGGAAATTTTCGAAACTAGACAGAATGGTATTTGTTATAATTTGTTAATATGAAATAAGATTGCGATAGGCTTTCAGTGCATGCTCAAACCCCTTTAGGTCCTGGACTACACATCCGTACCACTGCCTTATATTTTGCAGCCTGGAAATTCTCTTACACCCAGTACTTTTCTATCCATTTATTATGGGCTTAGACTTCGAACCAAAATAAAAAATAGTACTAAATAATTGTTTTACCTCGTTATATATCCGAGCGAAATGGCTTTTTCCTCCCATAGGGTGTGTCAATGTTTTGTTCGTATGATGCCGACGAACAGGTTTTTGTTGGTTATCAAATGAAGAACTGCCTTTAGAGTTCCTTTAGTGCTAATATTTTTCAAGGTCAGGTACTATTCTTGTGTTGAGGTAATGTATTACTAGTCATCTGATATTTGGCGAATGACTCTTAATCATAGAAAGATAGTAGAAATAGAAAAGCGAGGGGAGAACAGAAGTTGAATAGAGTAAAAAAGACGAAGGGTACTATTTGGTCATGGTATTAAATTAGCTCTACTTTACCTGAGTAACATTTCTCGCGGGTTGTTTAGACGCGTTCTTATAAGATTCTAACACCTGTACCAACTTGTCAGAACAGAAACCTTCGCTGTAATAGGAAAGGATGTAAGACTAACCTTTTTTTTAGACTTAATGCAAGTGCAGACTTAGAGTTGTTAAGAAGTTGAAATGTTATGTTAGTAATAGTAGCTTTTCAGTGATAAAACTTGAAATTGTTTAAATCTAATCAGTCAACGCTTTCTGCTGATAAAAGATAGGTCGGGCAGGAAGGGAGGGTAGGTCGTAATCTTGTCAGTCAACGGAGGGTGGTTTGTGATGATACCGTGGATTTTGGCGAGTGTGTTTTTTAAAACTGGTATTTTTCCGTTAAAAGGGAGGTTATTTTCCTGTGGAAGGGAGAGATTAATGTTATGTTACTTAAGAATAGTTACACAGCTGCACTTAAAAGCCCCGTGACTTAAATGTTAACAATGCAACTTGAATTCTAATTACAATTCTCTTCATAACAATTAACTTAGGTTGGGATACAACATATCTTAATTTATACGTATGAGGAACAAAGAGGAATAATATTACGGAGGAGTGAAACATTATTGAGGATCAAAGTTTAGAGTAAAGTCTGATGGTAGAGGGAGATCCAGTGGAGTGGGTGAGATCCCGAATGTGAACAGATCCTGATCTGATGGCTCTTAGCAGAGAAAGCGCTAATGACTCCCGTGAGGGTAGGTGTATTGAAAGACTTACGAATTGTATTTTTAAAATGGAAAAGGGAAATTCGTCTCATCAAATTGGATTAAAACATTCGAAGCGTGACGATTTCGTACAAAGTGGCCACCAGACTGCAGTAGCTTAGTCAGTCTCGAGTAACATTAGATACATTAGGTATTTGCTTTACAGAGAGATTACTACCGTATTTTGAGAGTAGACGATAATCTTATCAATGGGTATTTTATTTTTAAGAAGAAATTACAAGACGCATTTGAAGTTAAGATAATTGTGTTATGTTCCCTCGTAAATATTACTACTACTATAGATCGGCGTAACCCTTATATGCTGTAGAAGAGTTGAAAACTGACTCATTCCCTGACAGTCTCCTTCAAATTTCTAGCATTAAATGTTATGGCGTCCTTCCTGACTTCATCCTCCTATCGACTCCGAGGGCTTCCTTCCATAAGCTAATTCCATGATCTTTCCCTGTACTCTGTCTTCACTCACCCGTGTTACAAGACCAGTCCATCTCGGTTTGAAGGATTTTATGTTATTAAAATTATCCTCATTATTTAAAATTCTTTGGATTTTTTTGTTGGTTTCGAATAAGAAAAACTATGAAGAAACTAATCACTAATAAGAAGGTTTGTAACTATGATTAAGGGGTTCGTAACTATGAATAAGGGGCTCGTAACTATGAATACGAAATCCTGGACGGAGGCTGCGATATTAGCAGGGTGTGGAAGGGTGCTGCTGTAGCAGGAACAATTTTTTTGAAACTTTATGGCTATATCGTGTTTTGGCGAGTTAAGCACTGCTCCTTGCTGCCTTGCATAGTAATGGAGTTGTCTCTGAACGCTAGGAGAGGGTCACCTTCGAAAATAAGGCCAAGGTCAAGCTCTTTTAGTTGTGGTGAAAACAATTGGCATAGGGGAAGGTAACCCTGAAAACAAATTACTGGTCCTCATGGTATGGGGTTCATCAGACGACCCAACCTTGTAAAACTACTCTTGTTCAGAAAAGCAAAATAGAGAATAAACGTCTAAATAGGCTATTATAAGGGTCTAGTATAATTTTTCACTACCTCTTCACTAAAAGCATAAGAAGATTTCATTCTTCAAAGACGAAATAAATATCTGCCTTTATTTATATAGGCTATAAGAAACGTAAAGAGTTTCATTCCCAGATTTAGTAATGAGTCGGTTCGAATACTATTGGTTTTCTTAAATGAAAAACTGTCATTCGGGATTTATTATCTTTAAAAAACAACCAAACAAAAATATTCAAACTTCTTTTTAATAAAAATTTTATTACCACGTAGAAAATTGTTATAAATAAAATATTATGTAAATATAACAATGTTATGTGACAATTTAGATTTAGTTTGATTAGATAGTGAGATGACAATTAGTTATTGTTCGAACTAAATGGACATTAGTTATGAAACCCATTTAATTAGACTCATCCTTTTTTAATGTGCTCCAAAGAAGCACATTACACTGTAATAAAATCCAGTCTTGTTGAATTAAATCTGTTGAGATGTAATTTTAAATTTGTTTTTAAAATTCCGGTTTATAATATAACGCAAATTTTATACCCTTTTGGAGTAGCTGTTAGGGAGTTTCTTAACTAGATTCATTCCGAAGCATTCGTTTCCAAAAATTTTAATTTCTATTAGTTTCGAAGCCAACCTGGACCTCATCTTCTAATTCTCGATCACATTGTCTTCCGTTATTGTTTGGTTACTTGTTCGGTGAGCAGGTGTTGTATTTGTTTATTGTGACATTTGTTTCTCTGTCGCCTGTGAGACTAATACTTATGAATAGTAATGTGCCCTTTTTTGTTGCGTCTGGTGGTAGATTGTTGCTTCTCTGTGTTGTAAATGGTTTTATTTTAAACTAATATTGGTATAAATAGTTTTATGTGAAGTAACAAATTTTTAATTTCATGTCTGTGATGTAAACGGTTTTAGCTGAACTAACATAAATTGAAATGACGGCTTGAGAAATTAGATGCAGTCGAAAAACACATATTGGCAGCTATGTGGTTTTTACTGGATTATTACTAATTTTCATTTCTAAATTTGAAAGTAGTTTAATCTATGAAACTCATACGTAATTTATGTGAATAATATGATTTATAAACAAAGGAAACCAGTTTTAAAGCAAGATTTTGATAAATAATGAGAGAAAGACTCATGCTTCCATGATTACAAAAATACTTTGAACCCAAACTTTACAGGGCCACGTAATTTTCAAAATTAAGGATATCCTCAAATTTCAGGAGTCAGTCGGTAGAAGGAGAGGGTTTGGTTGCCCCCGTGTGTTTGCAGCGTCTGTTGAGAAATACCGGCTGCTTGAATCAATGTGTGTACAGCGCTGTTTGGGACTGGCTGTTGGTGATACGACTTCTTAATGTAAGAGCGGGTAGGCATAACGGATAATGGTAACTTTATTGCGAGACTGGCTAATTGACCATTTTTCATTTTTTCCTTCGGGAAACGCATTCGTCTTTCTTTCTGATTCTGTGAACATTCCTTTCAAAACATAATTTACTTTAGGTAATACATAAACAAGTAAAGGAGTCAGTCAGAGAAGGAAGGAGTTGGGTGGCCCCCGAGGTTTTGCAGCGTTTGTCACCGACAATGGGTTAGGGCTGGATCTGAGGTGGGGTTTCTGCATGGTAGGAAGATTTATTGGGTCAGACGGAACTAGTAAAGGATGAAATGTTCAGGAAGCTCATTTGTTTAGTAAGAACCTCAAGGAGAACGGTAGAAGACGATTTGTGCATACTGTCCCCGAATAATGACCCACTTCAAGTATACGCATCAGGGGAAAGCATATGCAAATTATATTTAAAGTCACTTAATAAAAAAAAACACATGGACATCTACTTGGACTACTTACTTTGAGTAAATAAAGTTCATGTTCATTTAGACATTTTTTTGTTACTTTATCTAAAGTAGTCAGACGGAAGCTTATGAATAATGATCGAAAAAATAAGATTATGAATCTAAGGTGAAGAAGCCAACATAAAGAAGTTCTACTTAAAGTCTATAATTCTGTTGACTGAAGGATCCCATGTGAAGGATCTGATCTCATGAGTGATGACATTTATATTTCCTCTACATTTAGTGAGAGCATCTGGCTTCACGATCTAATATATGCAGTCAAAGCATATATGCAAGTATATATGCAATCAAAGGTTTTATAAGCTGGCACTTGGCTATTAGGTAGAAATTGTGTATTCGTCGTCTAGAAAACATCAGGCACTGTCGTTATCCCTCATCGGGGCCGTAAATCGCGGCCTACTCGTCTCAACTCCTAGACAATCCTAATGGCGCGCCTCAGTGAACGCCCTATTTAGATTTTTTGTTATTGTTACCATACATTAAAAGGTATTAATAAGTAACAAAATAATGAGTCAATTATATGAGTCAGCGGAAGTCTAAGGGTCGATGTTTTTGAAAATAACCTGTACCCTCCTCTCATCCTGGCCTCTCACAGCCCCCAATGCCAGCTTATAAAATTTTACCTATAGACTTCCACTCGACCTTACCACCACATACGCCTCTGCTGTACGAATTTGCTCAGCTGTGCCATTAAAAGAGGTGTTTTACACGTTTCGAAAATTCTTTAACAACAAATCATTGAAAAGTACAATTGATCGAAAAAAGTGTTGCCGAAAAGTACATTAATCTAACTTTCTAACAGGGAGTAATAGGAAAACCTGTGGAACTCTACAAACCTTAAAAGTTTATAATAACCTAACCAATCTTAAAAATTCCCATGAATTTAATTTTAGGTAAGTTTTATCTTTCGAAAAATGATTTTTCAACAGTTTGTATAATCGATCAATTATTTTTCAATATAAAATTTTCGACAAATAGTTTTCAATTTTGAAAGGTTTTAAAAACATAGATTTCAAGGCCACTGAAAACTCCTAGGTTCCTTGTGAGCATTGATTTTTTTTCGTCTATTTTTGCTAATAAACATTTAACAATAAGTAATTTTATCATATTTATTAGTATTTCAAAAGTACATTTTTATTAAAACATTAGTTTCTGATATCAGATAACTTACATTATAGAGTGTTGCTGGTGGAAATATAGCTGTTTTAGTTGGATACTCCTCATACGTTGCAAGGTGAAATTCCCGTATGAATTCTACAAAATTTAAATCAAAGTTTTTAAGTAGCATCATGAGTAAAAAAAACAAAAATACTGATAAAATATTTCATCTGGTAACATTATTTTCCTTATAACAGGAAGTAGCGTCAATAAACCATTCTTTAAAGTATACATTTAAATGTTTAAAACATTTTTCAATAAGTAAATAAACATAAGCAGATTTAATGAAATAAAATTAAACATTTTGCATGTCCAGCGATAAAGTAGCAAGATATTTTAAATAGATTCATCATCTAGCTAAGGTTGAATATAAAACCATTTTAATGTTAAGGATTTCATCATAGTTTTACAATGATTTTAACAAATGTCCAAAATCGCTAATTGTTAAATTAAAACTTACTGCTTTTAATTAGCAAACAATTAAATTTTAACAAGAAATATTAAGTTTTACTAGTCATTTTTATTTATGAAATTAGTTACATAAGCCAAATACCAATTTTTAATTTACCTCGAGCACAGCTGATGCCAAACTTTTCTCTAAAGACTCTACTGCATTTATGACTTCGTTGTCTGAAACAATAGTTCATTTTTAAATTCTTACATTAAAATTATTCTATTAAACTTTTATGCATATATATTTTTAATAATATTTTGTTAATATTATATATTTATATAATAAAATTTTATATTTTATACAAATAATGTATGAAAATACATTATATATATATACCAATTCATATGGGGTGGAAAACCTATGTTTGCACACAATATCATTACCCCAATCTCATTACAAAGTACCCTAAAAAATTAAGCTGACGTTTCATTCTCCTTCACTAACGTGTCCATAAGAATCTGTGGTGGACGAAAGAAAGAGTACAGCAGTGCTCAAATAGTCAAATGAAATTTCTGAGAAATATTATAGAAATAAGATATTTTGAAATAATTAAGAGTAAGGAGGGGAAACAAAACGTTACAGAAGACTGTAGGAAATGCTGTGTAGGAAAACAGGTACCTGTAATTGAAAACAGACAGTGTAAGAGATTGAAATATAAATGAAGAGACCAGTTAATGGAAATACGTACATTTATATCTATAAATAAAATATTATCTTTTTTAAACGTTAATAATTGTTTGTAAAATTATTTTTTAATTAATTGAGTTTTTATAATTCATACTAAATTTTTAGTTCAACTGAAACTGTGGTAACACCAAATTGTGATCTTATCTCGTTAGCAATATAACAGTTATAGTTTATGTTTTGATTAATTTTACTCACTATAACGACTTTGTCATTTAAACCTGGGGCTGCTTCAGGAATTTTTTTTTCTTGGGGGTAGGCACAGTTTAGGGGAGTTGTGACTACCGGGGAAGGGAGGTTTATGTATCACTTTTCCCCAGAAATTGTTTAAAATTGAAGTGTGTGTTTGAGAGAATTTTTACTCTTAGGAATAGATGTCATAAGCTAAACAAAAGAGCGATTACAACTCATTATCAAATCAGTAGGACTATCTCAGATGAATATTTACCATTAACGTATTGTGAAATAATGTAGTTCAACTTACTGCTAATTTGCAACCCATAACGTGTCAAAAGTTAAAATTGTTTATTGACCTGTTAAACACAGCTGCTATATGAAATCATGATTTATTTAAATATAAGAAATTTATAAATAAAATATCCACTTGAAAATGATTTAAACATAACTTCCTCATAACCTCTAAGAGAAAATAAAAACATCTGTTAATGTAATGGTTATAACCAAAAACAAAGTCATAGTTATTGCTTTCGTATAAGCCATCACGAACACGATACAAAGTCATAGTTATTGCTTTCTTATAAGCCATCACGAACACAATACAAAGTCATAGTTATTGCTTTCTTATAAGCCATCACGAACACAATACAGTCATAGTTATTGCTTTCTTATAAGCCATCACAAACACAATACAGTCATAGTTATTGCTTTCTTATAACCCATCACAAACACAATACAGTCATAGTTATTGCTTTCTTATAAGCCATCACAAACACAATACAGTCATAGTTATTGCTTTCTTATAACCCATCACAAACACAATACAGTCATAATTATTGCTTTCTTATAAGCCATCACGAACACAATACAAAGTCATAGTTATTGCTTTCTTATAAGCCATCACGAACACAATACAGTCATAGTTATTGCATTCTTATAAGCCATCACAAATATAATACAAAGTCATAGTTATTGCTTTCTTATAAGCCATCACGAACACGATACAAAGTCATAGTTATTGCTTTCTTATAGGCCATAAAGAACATAATACAAAGTCATAGTTATTGCTTTCTTATAAGCCATCACAAATACAATACAAAGTCATAGTTATTGCTTTCTTATAAGCCATCACGAATACAATACAAAGTCATAGTTATTGCTTTCTTATAGGCCATAAAGAACACAATACAAAGTCATAGTTATTGCTTTCTTATAAGCAATCACGAACACAATACAAAGTCTTCGTTATTGCTTTCTTATAAGCCATCACGAACACAATACAGTCATAGTTATTGCTTTCTTATAAGCCATCACGAACACAATATAAAGTCATAGTTATTGCTTTCTTATAAGCCATCACGGACACAATACAAAGTCATAGTTATTGCTTTCTTATAAGCCATCACGAACACGATACAAAGTCATAGTTATTGCTTTCTTATAAGCCATCACGAACACAATACAAAGTCATAGTTATTGCTTTCTTATAAGCCATCACAAACACAATACAGTCATAGTTATTCCTTTCTTATAAGCCATCACAAACACAATACAGTCATAGTTATTGCTTTCTTATAAGCCATCACGAACACAATACAAAGTCATAGTTATTGCTTTCTTATAAGCCATCACGAACACAATACAGTCATAGTTATTGCTTTCTTATAAGCCATCACAAACACAATACAAAGTCATAGTTATTGCTTTCTTATAAGCCATCACGAACACGATACAAAGTCATAGTTATTGCTTTCTTATAAGCCATAACGAACACAATACAAAGTCATAGTTATTGCTTTCTTATAAGCCATCACGAACACAATACAAATTCATAGTTATTGCTTTCTTATAAGCCATCACAAACACGATATAGTCATAGTTATTGCTTTCTTATAAGCCATCACAAACACAATACAGTCATAGTTATTGCTTTCTTATAAGCCGTCACAAACACAATACAAAGTCATAGTTATTGCTTTCTTATAAGCCATCACAAACACAATACAAAGTCATAGTTATTGTTTTCTTATAAGCCATCACGAACACAATACAAAGTCTTAGTTATTGCTTTCTTATAAGCCATCACGAACACAATACAAAGTCATAGTTATTGCTTTCTTATAAGCCATCACGAACACAATACAAAGTCATAGTTATTGCTTTCTTATAAGCCATCACAAACACGATACAGTCATAGTTATTGCTTTCTTATAAGCCATCACAAACACAATACAGTTATAGTTATTGCTTTCTTATAAGCCATCACGAACACAATATAAAGTCATAGTTATTGCTTTCTTATAAGCCATCACGAACACAATACAAAGTCACAGTTGTTGCTTTCTAATAAGCCATCACAAACACAATACAAAGTCATAGTTATTGCTTTATTATAAGCCATCACAAACACAATACAAAGTCATAGTTATTGCTCTCTTATAAGCCATCACGAACACAATACAAAGTCTTAGTTATTGCTTTCTTATAAGCCATCACGAACACAATACAGTCATAGTTATTGCTTTCTTATAAGCCATCACGAACACAATATAAAGTCATAGTTATTGCTTTCTTATAAGCCATCACGGACACAATACAAAGTCATAGTTATTGCTTTCTTATAAGCCATCACGAACACGATACAAAGTCATAGTTATTGCTTTCTTATAAGCCATCACGAACACAATACAAAGTCATAGTTATTGCTTTCTTATAAGCCATCACAAACACAATACAGTCATAGTTATTCCTTTCTTATAAGCCATCACGAACACAATACAAAGTCATAGTTATTGCTTTCTTATAAGCCATCACGAACACAATACAAAGTCATAGTTATTGCTTTCTTATAAGCCATCACAAACACGATACAGTCATAGTTATTGCTTTCTTATAAGCCATCACAAACACAATACAGTTATAGTTATTGCTTTCTTATAAGCCATCACGAACACAATATAAAGTCATAGTTATTGCTTTCTTATAAGCCATCACGAACACAATACAAAGTCACAGTTGTTGCTTTCAAATAAGCCATCACAAACACAATACAAAGTCATAGTTATTGCTTTATTATAAGCCATCACAAACACAATACAAAGTCATAGTTATTGCTCTCTTATAAGCCATCACGAACACAATACAAAGTCTTAGTTATTGCTTTCTTATAAGCCATCACGAACACAATACAGTCATAGTTATTGCTTTCTTATAAGCCATCACGAACACAATATAAAGTCATAGTTATTGCTTTCTTATAAGCCATCACGAACACAATACAAAGTCTTAGTTATTGCTTTCTTATAAGCCATCACGAACACAATACAGTCATAGTTATTGCTTTCTTATAAGCCATCACAAACACAATACACTCATAGTTATTGCTTTCTTATAAGCCATCACGAACACAATATAAAGTTATAGTTATTGCTTTCTTATAAGCCATCACGAACACGATACAAAGTCATAGTTATTGCTTTCTAATAAGCCATCACGAACACAATACAAGGTCATAGTTATTGCTTTCTTATAAGCCGTCACGAACACAATACAAAGTCATAGTTATTGCTTTCTTATAAGCCATAACGAACACAATATAAAGTCATAGTTATTGCTTTCTTATAAGCCATCACGAACACAATATAGTCATAGCTATTGCTTTCTTATAAGCCATCACGAACACAATACAAAGTCATAGTTATTGCTTTCTTATAAGCCATCTCGAACACAATACAAAGTCTTAGTTATTGCTTTCTTATAATCCATCACGAACACAATACAGTCATAGTTATTGCTTTCTTATAAGCCATCACGAACACAGTACAAAGTCATAGTTATTGCTTTCTTATAAGCCATAACGAACACAATACAAAGTCATAGTTATTGCTTTCTTATAAGCCATCACGAACACAATACAGTCATAGATATTGCTTTCTTATAAGCCATCACGAACACAAAACATAGTCATAGTTATTGCTTTCCTATAAGCCATCAAAAACACGATACAGTCATAGTTATTGCTTTCTTATAAGCCATCACGAACACGATACAAAGTCATAAATATTTCTTTCTTATAAGCCATCACGCACACGATACAAAGTCATAGTTATTGCTTTCTTATAAGCCATCACGAACACAATACAAAGTCTTAGTTATTGCTTTCTTATAAGCCATCACGAACACAATACAAAGTCATAGTTATTGCTTTCTTATAAGCCATCACAAACACAATATAGTCATAGTTATTGCTTTCTTATAAGCCATCACGAACACAATACAAAGTCATAGTTATTGCTTTCTTATAAGCCATCACGAACACAATACAGTCATAGTTATTGCTTTTTTATAAGCCATCACGAACACAATACAAAGTCTTAGTTATTGCTTTCTTATAAGCCATCACGAACACAATACAAAGTCATAGTTATTGCTTTCTTATAAGCCATCACAAACACAATACAGTCATAGTTATTGCTTTCTTATAAGCCATCACGAACACAATACAGTCATAGTTATTGCTTTCTTATAAGCCATAACGAACACAATTCAAAGTCATAGTAATTGCTTTCTTATAAGCCATCACGAACACAATACAGTCATAGTTATTGCTTTCTTATAAGCCATCACGAACACGATACAAAGTCATAGTTATTGCTTTCTTATAAGCCATCACGAACACAATACAAAGTCATAGTTATTGCTTTCTTATAAGCCATCACAAACACAATACAGTCATAGTTATTCCTTTCTTATAAGCCATCACAAACACAATACAGTCATAGTTATTGCTTTCTTATAAGCCATCACGAACACAATACAAAGTCATAGTTATTGCTTTCTTATAAGCCATCACGAACACAATACAGTCATAGTTATTGCTTTCTTATAAGCCATCACAAACACAATACAAAGTCATAGTTATTGCTTTCTTATAAGCCATCACGAACACGATACAAAGTCATAGTTATTGCTTTCTTATAAGCCATAACGAACACAATACAAAGTCATAGTTATTGCTTTCTTATAAGCCATCACGAACACAATACAAATTCATAGTTATTGCTTTCTTATAAGCCATCACAAACACGATATAGTCATAGTTATTGCTTTCTTATAAGCCATCACAAACACAATACAGTCATAGTTATTGCTTTCTTATAAGCCGTCACAAACACAATACAAAGTCATAGTTATTGCTTTCTTATAAGCCATCACAAACACAATACAAAGTCATAGTTATTGTTTTCTTATAAGCCATCACGAACACAATACAAAGTCTTAGTTATTGCTTTCTTATAAGCCATCACGAACACAATACAAAGTCATAGTTATTGCTTTCTTATAAGCCATCACGAACACAATACAAAGTCATAGTTATTGCTTTCTTATAAGCCATCACAAACACGATACAGTCATAGTTATTGCTTTCTTATAAGCCATCACAAACACAATACAGTTATAGTTATTGCTTTCTTATAAGCCATCACGAACACAATATAAAGTCATAGTTATTGCTTTCTTATAAGCCATCACGAACACAATACAAAGTCACAGTTGTTGCTTTCTAATAAGCCATCACAAACACAATACAAAGTCATAGTTATTGCTTTATTATAAGCCATCACAAACACAATACAAAGTCATAGTTATTGCTCTCTTATAAGCCATCACGAACACAATACAAAGTCTTAGTTATTGCTTTCTTATAAGCCATCACGAACACAATACAGTCATAGTTATTGCTTTCTTATAAGCCATCACGAACACAATATAAAGTCATAGTTATTGCTTTCTTATAAGCCATCACGGACACAATACAAAGTCATAGTTATTGCTTTCTTATAAGCCATCACGAACACGATACAAAGTCATAGTTATTGCTTTCTTATAAGCCATCACGAACACAATACAAAGTCATAGTTATTGCTTTCTTATAAGCCATCACAAACACAATACAGTCATAGTTATTCCTTTCTTATAAGCCATCACGAACACAATACAAAGTCATAGTTATTGCTTTCTTATAAGCCATCACGAACACAATACAAAGTCATAGTTATTGCTTTCTTATAAGCCATCACAAACACGATACAGTCATAGTTATTGCTTTCTTATAAGCCATCACAAACACAATACAGTTATAGTTATTGCTTTCTTATAAGCCATCACGAACACAATATAAAGTCATAGTTATTGCTTTCTTATAAGCCATCACGAACACAATACAAAGTCACAGTTGTTGCTTTCAAATAAGCCATCACAAACACAATACAAAGTCATAGTTATTGCTTTATTATAAGCCATCACAAACACAATACAAAGTCATAGTTATTGCTCTCTTATAAGCCATCACGAACACAATACAAAGTCTTAGTTATTGCTTTCTTATAAGCCATCACGAACACAATACAGTCATAGTTATTGCTTTCTTATAAGCCATCACGAACACAATATAAAGTCATAGTTATTGCTTTCTTATAAGCCATCACGAACACAATACAAAGTCTTAGTTATTGCTTTCTTATAAGCCATCACGAACACAATACAGTCATAGTTATTGCTTTCTTATAAGCCATCACAAACACAATACACTCATAGTTATTGCTTTCTTATAAGCCATCACGAACACAATATAAAGTTATAGTTATTGCTTTCTTATAAGCCATCACGAACACGATACAAAGTCATAGTTATTGCTTTCTAATAAGCCATCACGAACACAATACAAGGTCATAGTTATTGCTTTCTTATAAGCCGTCACGAACACAATACAAAGTCATAGTTATTGCTTTCTTATAAGCCATAACGAACACAATATAAAGTCATAGTTATTGCTTTCTTATAAGCCATCACGAACACAATATAGTCATAGCTATTGCTTTCTTATAAGCCATCACGAACACAATACAAAGTCATAGTTATTGCTTTCTTATAAGCCATCTCGAACACAATACAAAGTCTTAGTTATTGCTTTCTTATAATCCATCACGAACACAATACAGTCATAGTTATTGCTTTCTTATAAGCCATCACGAACACAGTACAAAGTCATAGTTATTGCTTTCTTATAAGCCATAACGAACACAATACAAAGTCATAGTTATTGCTTTCTTATAAGCCATCACGAACACAATACAGTCATAGATATTGCTTTCTTATAAGCCATCACGAACACAAAACATAGTCATAGTTATTGCTTTCCTATAAGCCATCAAAAACACGATACAGTCATAGTTATTGCTTTCTTATAAGCCATCACGAACACGATACAAAGTCATAAATATTTCTTTCTTATAAGCCATCACGCACACGATACAAAGTCATAGTTATTGCTTTCTTATAAGCCATCACGAACACAATACAAAGTCTTAGTTATTGCTTTCTTATAAGCCATCACGAACACAATACAAAGTCATAGTTATTGCTTTCTTATAAGCCATCACAAACACAATATAGTCATAGTTATTGCTTTCTTATAAGCCATCACGAACACAATACAAAGTCATAGTTATTGCTTTCTTATAAGCCATCACGAACACAATACAGTCATAGTTATTGCTTTTTTATAAGCCATCACGAACACAATACAAAGTCTTAGTTATTGCTTTCTTATAAGCCATCACGAACACAATACAAAGTCATAGTTATTGCTTTCTTATAAGCCATCACAAACACAATACAGTCATAGTTATTGCTTTCTTATAAGCCATCACGAACACAATACAGTCATAGTTATTGCTTTCTTATAAGCCATAACGAACACAATACAAAGTCATAGTAATTGCTTTCTTATAAGCCATCACGAACACAATACAGTCATAGTTATTGCTTTCTTATAAGCCACCACGAACACAATACAAAGTCATAGTTATTGCTTTCTTATAAGCCATCACAAACACGATACAGTCATAGTTATTGCTTTCTTATAAGCCATCACAAACACAATACAGTCATAGTTATTGCTTTCTTATAAGCCATCACGAATACAATATAAAGTCATAATTATTGCTTTCTTATAAGCCACCACAAACACAATACAAAGTCATAGTTATTTCATTCTTATAAGCCATCACGAACACAATACAAAGTCTTAGTTATTGCTTTCTTATAAGCCATCACGAACACAATACAGTCATAGTTATCGCTTTCTTATAAGCCATCACGAACACAATACAAAGTCATAGTTATTGCTTTCTTATAACCCATCACGAACACAATATAAAGTCATAGTTATTGCTTTCTTATAAGCCATCACAAACACGATACACTTTGTTTCTCTGCGTTATTTTTTCTTTACGCCTACTAAATGTAAACTATATAGATGTAGCCATAATTGTTAATAATGGAGAAGGTTTTCTTGGCAATTTTTAAATATATTTCTTCCCAATCTGATTGAAAAACTCTTTTTAATTATACACAATAGTTTTACTGCGTATATTCATTGGAATAACTGTTTACTAAAAGAAATATCTAATCACGTGAACAAGTCACGAGTAAATATTGGTTGTGTTTGTGGAATATTACAGATGTTATTATTAGGCGTTGCCTGGCGGGTGCATGATTAGGCTTATCACTGTGACTTTTACAAACTCTTTAAGCTAAAATAAAATTTATAGTTTTCCATATAAAACATTGACTTACCAAAAGGCTGAATGTACTCAAAGTAAACGCAGTAGTAGCCTACGATTTGTATCACTGACAAAACCCACAGTCGTAGCATTGTCCATGAGAAGAGTCCTTTGAGGCTCAAATCCTTTAAACAAACAATTTACAATGAAACTCAAATCTCTATCTACTTCAGGTCAACTACATATTACAGAAACACTATGTGAAAAGTCTCATGGTAAATTAATCTCACTGAGTGACCATTATGGCATATACAAATTCATTACACTTCTTTACGTGGGTCAAGTAACATTTAAAATCCTCCCACCTGGATATAAGATCAAATTTTAGTGTACAAAGGATTCTGGATAGTAGCATGAAAGTCCCAAAAGAAGTATCGTAATTGTATCGTTAATAAATATTTATACAAAATGATGCGTCTTTTAAGTGAACTAAAACGTATACAGTATTTTTTCCAGATCTAGAGATTCATAGCCTTTCTAGAGATCTAGAGATTCATACGTTTCATATGCCTAAACAGATCGTCCTAACATTTATTATGAAGTAAATTTAAATACATTTTAATACTTCAATATTATTAGGTAGTAAAAAAATAATTTGAAGAGAAAACTTTCTTAGTACCATGTTTTAAACGAATTAAAAAGTAGACTAAAATAATTTGGAATTCCTGGGAGAGTAAATGTTTAATGTCTATATGAAAATTCAGTAAGGAAAACGGGGGTGGCATTTACTAATATCTATAGGGTGCTCCTCACCTTTTTCCCATTGAATTTTCATATGGACATTAAAAAATTTCATTTTACATATGGACATTTTACACTTTCAGAAATTCCAAATTATTTTATACTTTTTAGTTCGTTTAAAAACTTTGTACTAAGAAAGTTTTTTCTTCAAATTATTATTCTTTGCTTTTTATTCTCGTGTGTATGGAACTTTGCAATCGACATTGTGCAACACAATGTGACCCTAGCTCGTCAAGGAATTTGTTATCCCGATGATTATTATTAAATATTGCATTGTTGTCCATCGCCGAACCATGTTTAAAATTTCAAAATACTCTAACTGCTCAGCCGAATTTAATTTGTTTAAACAAATATTGTTCCAGCAACCTTTCAGACAAGAAACCAAATGAGAATTACATTGTCACCCAGTGCTGACTTGTACGTAGAATTTCAAATCTGTAACTATCAGTCATATTCAATTCGTTTAAACAAAGATTGTTTAACTAAACTTAAAGAAAAGAAACGTATTGAATCTTGCATTGTTATCCAGTTCTGACCTTGTGTAAGTGGAGTTTCATCGTTTCAAGTCTGTAGCTCTTCAGTTAAATTTAATTTATGTAAACAAATGTTATTTAAACAATTTACTGACAATAAACCGAATGAATATTGCTGTGTTAGCCATACCCGACCCATGTTTAAAACTTATGATTCTACCTCATCGGAAAATTTTGATGTTCAAACAATTTTGTTTTAATAAACGTACAGACAAGAAACCAAGGGAATAATGCATTGTCATCAAGTTCTGACCAATGTTTAAAATTTCAATTCTCTAGGACATGGGGAAGTTAGTTTAAACTCGATTCCAAAATTCCACCCGGACTGAGGGAGAGATATAACGGAAACCGAACTAATAAAAACGTGGTTAATACTTTTAAAATTCAAAACAAAAAACGTCGTACTCATACATTGTCCCATGACTAATCACGCACTGCAAATACTCGCATAAGCCTCGCAGTGCGGAGGCGACGGAAAATCAAAAAGCGCACCTCGATACTGATGAGCATTATAAAGCTTATGAAAAGTATATTTTATTCAAACGCTACCCGGTTTCACCCGATTCGTTACTTTCAACAGTTAGATAACTGGGAAAAGATAGAACCACTATATTTTTAACATACAAAAACCTACATTTACGAATTTTGAGTACAAAAATAACTAGTAGGCCTAAATGTGATATTAAATATAGGACATAATTACACTTACAAACACGTTTCAACAGAGTCGGGTAAGGGTTTGTATTGCTATTTATTGGTATTTGTCATTAATTTTTAAAAACTTACTCCACTGTATGAAAACTAATATAAAAATAATAAAAGCGAGAGCAACTTGGAATTTCTAAAAGGCAGTGTTAATATAAAACAAAGCTCTCCTAATTTCCTTCACACTTAATTCTACGACGTAGTACTGTAAGTGTAAGAATAATTCCCTACTATTCGTACGCGTACCCCTTGGGTTTTTTGTTTTGAAATTTACAAATATTTTCATACCTATTGAAATTCAATATTAAAATATACTTTAAACTGTTACATTTATGTAGAGTCTTTTTATTCTACATATTACTCCTTGAAAATAGAGGTCATGTCGATATTTAATATAATGTAATAATAATTGGAAATCGGTATTTAATGACTATTATATCAGAAGTGACATAATTACGTTTTATTTGGCTATATTTCCAAAGAATAATATGTAGAAACAAAGAATGTCAGTAAAAATGACCTAAATGTTACTGTTTACAAAATGTTAGTTTAGTAAACCGAGGTCTAGTAGGTGCCTCTAGTCCTACTACCAGGAGGGTTAGTTCGAGTGTGTGTGTGTGTGTGTGTGTGTGTGTGTGTACGTGTGTGTTTGTGTGTGTGTGTGTGTGTGTGTGTGTGTGTGTGTGTGTGTGTGTGTGTGTGTGTGTGTGTGTGTGTGTGTGTGTGTGTGTGTGTGTGTGTGTGTGTGTGTGTGTGTGTGTGTGTGTGTGTGTGTGTGTGTGTGTGTGTGTGTGTGTGTGTGTGTGTGTGTGTGTGTGTGTGTGTGTGTGTGTGTGTGTGTGTGTGTGTGTGTGTGTGTGTGTGTGTGTGTGTGTGTGTGTGTGTGTGTGTGTGTGTGTGTGTGTGTGTGTGTGTGTGTGTGTGTGTGTGTGTGTGTGTGTGTGTGTGTGAAGGTCGCGAAACCTAGCTCTCTTCCCTAAATAAATCCATCCTGTTTCAATGTAAATAAACCGATTGTTCATATCTAACAAGTTTTCTGACTACACATTATAAAAAAAGTTTAGACAACGAGTAAAAACAAAAATCGTATTAACCTGTATTTTATCCAAATTTGAAACAGCGTGCTAAACATAAGTTCCTAATAAAAACGTAGGCCACTGTTGATGACAGATATAAATGTGACGTCATAGAAACAAACAAGTGGTTAAAAATAAATCTATTAGAGGAGAAACTACTTGTTGATCACTTCGCTTCTTACCAAAGATTACTACTCCGACCTTAGAGCCAATGAATTATTGGTTTGAATAAAAATTGTAAGTTAATTTGTGATGCTGTTACTCTGCTGGCAAGGTATGTTGCTTCTTGAACGACTCATTACCACCAAGTGGATAACAAAAAGCGTGATTGTATACGAGAACTACTTAAATTAATATAAAACTATAGGGTCAAGATATTACAAAACAATTAGTGGGCGACGGAAAATACAAACTCAGGCTGGCATGAAAATAATATTGAAAGTTGTATTCCACGCGCGCCAGCAAACACATTCTGCAATAATTTTGTTTATTAAAGTAAACATTATTTTTTGTTTACATTCAAGGTAAAAGTAGATTTTGTTTATCAATCAATAAAGGTAAATAAGTCTTCATTTTATATTTAACAGTATATTTTTTTAAATTTTGATGTTAAATGATGTTAAATGTAAATAAAAAGAAAGGAACGAATTTTAGGTAAAACCAGGTGTTTTAGAAAGTTAAAATTTAATATGCTGTATTTTCATAGTTTGAATTAATTTTAAAGCGGATGTGTGAAACTGTTCTAAGTGTTTACTATTATTGCTATAAAGATATTTTAATTGAGATGCCATGATTTAAGAGCCTGTATTTAAAGAGATCCAAACGGGTCTGTAAGGTTTCGGAGGAACGCTGAGCCCTCAGCTACCGGCCGACCGACCCCCCCCCCCCATTTAATCCTTTGTCAACCGTCTTTGGACTGCTTGACATCGTAGTACGATAACAGAAGCACTTGCTATACCAATTTTTCGGATGGGATGAATTGGCTAGAAATTTGAACTGTAGCTAAGGAGTAGCCCAAGAAACAAAAGTGATACTGTGCCGATGTGTGCTTTTCGCTTAGGGGGTGGAAGCCACCCCTCGAGGAGTTGGAAATCTTGTTATAAAAATAACGTCACCATTAGATAGAGGGATAAAATCCTAAAAGTGGTCGTTTTTACTCCAAAAAGTGCATGTTTTTGAGCAATTTTTGCAAATTTATAAAAAGCTGCAAGTTTTTTACACAAAAAATGGTCATAAGTCAAAATAAATATAATTAATTAATAAGAAGATTTCTTTAATTATTTTTATGGGTAGTTTAGAACCCCAGTTAGGACTCCTTGAAGTTGAATTGATTTTAAAGATAGCTGAGGCTAATGACGTTCAATGTCATTTACAGGGAAAATGAAGGGTTTTTCAAATTAGACTTATATAACATTTTGTAAAATACTTGAATAGACCTTTAATTTGAGCGCTTATGAAAGTCATTAGCCTAAAAATTAACGGAGTTCCAATCAAAATAAAAGGGTTGTCTTGATTTTGAGAAAAAAAATCTGTATTAAAATTGATTTCTTGACGGGAAATCAGTAGTCAATTTATTTTATTAATTTATAAGCAATACTTTTTGGGAGTTTGAATAGGTTTAGAAGCTTAAATTCGATAAAAATCTTTGATTTATTTTAAAAAACATATTTTTAAACAAATTAAAAAAACCGGCTAAGTTATGAAAAAATGAAATGGATATTGTAGGGTTTTTACTGAAAATTTTACTATTTTCTGTTTTTCTACGACCAAATTTGGCTGTTATGACCGTTAGAAGCTCAAAAATAAACACGAGGACTACCTATAAAGATAGTTTTTACCCCCAAATAGCAAAATACACACATCGAGACTTTTGAAGTGTAAGGTCAGAACAACTTGAATACAAATTTTCAGGAACGTCTATGCAACCTGATAAGGTCTTACCCTATTTTCTCTTTCACTGACCGTACCTACGGCAATTAATCACTTATTGGGTACGTCAAAATAAAAGTTTTTCTTATTCGCAAAAATATCAATAAAATTGAAGTTAATTAATTGAAAATAGGGTAATTATTCCGACGTGCGACTACCGCTATTTTCGTGAAATTTTTTTACTTTTCTTATGTATTTTTACGTCCTAAACACGAATCCAACATTAATAATTGTCGCTGACGCCGTTTTTTTTTAAATATACTTAAAAACATAACCTAAACTAACCTTTATTGACGTACGACTAACGCTATTTTCGTGAATTTGTTTTTACTTTTCTTATGTACTTTCACGTTTTTACATATGTACGTTCCTTACATTTTTAAGTATTTTTGTGAAAGTTACTTTATTTCACATTTTAAATGTTAGATTGTAATGACATGTAGGCCTATAGCGTGAACCGAGCGCGCAGTTGCTACAGCGCAATGCACTACGTCTAGATCTGTAATTGTATACATTACTATATACCTACATTAAAATATACCTACAAAGTATCCAGTCAGGTTAGATTTGGTAATAATTTTATTCAGAATTACTATCTATTTTTATTAAATAATAACCAAATCTATCCTGACTTGATACTTTATAGGTATATTTTAATGTAAGTATATAGTAAAGTTGTATAAAACTATAACCAAATCTATCCTGACTGATTACTTTGTATGTATATTTCAATATAGGTATATAGTAAAATTGAGTATAATTATAACCAAATCTAGCCTGACTGGATTCTTCGTAGGTAGTCATTCGTAGGTAGTCATTCGTAGGTAATTCACGAAAATAGCGGTAGTCGCACGTCGGAATAGCTGTAGTAGCACGTCTGAACTTACGTCAATAAAGGTTATGTTTTTTAAGTATAATTTTAAAAAGCGGCGTCAGCGACAATTATTAATGTTGGATTCGTGTTTAGGACGTAAAATACATAAGAAAAGTAAAAAAATTTCACGAAAATAGCTGTAGTCGCACGGCGGAATAATTACCGAAAATAGAATAAAAAATCAACAGAAATTATAGCGAGCATGAACCAATTTTATAAATAAACCAACTTTAAATGATTAAACATTATGTTAAACTATAATTTACATAAATATAACTATATTACATTAATAATATAATGATTATACTGTGTACTCAACTTTATTTAATGTCTGTCTATAACTATTAAATATTGTTTAGGTTAATGGCAGATCACAGACCAATTCATGTGTTTACAAACACTCAATAGTTTCGATTTTCAATCCGAAAACCCTTTTCAAGAACTAAAAATGTATTAATCTAATATTAAACCAAAGCTTACAATTTATAAAATTCATAGCAATACTTTTTACATAATTAAAATCACATATTTCCCTACTATTATTAAATATTCACACTTACAAGTAAATTTGTGCAACAAAACAAGTCAAATTTTTACTTAGACAATGAGTATTTGTGAAAACATGAATTGATCTGTGATCTGTCATTAACCTAAACAGAATTATATTGTTCTTGATACATTTTTTTCTTTGTTTTTCATTCTCCTTTCAATGAACCTAGAATTTGATATTTTTGGAAATGGTAAAAAATGTCGTGGTATTGGCAGTTAAAAAAAAATTGTATAAATTACTCGTTTTAATGTGTAGAACACGAATATTTACTTTATTTTCCGCGGAACATACATAAAGTTAATTTTTTTCACATTTTACTTGGGACTATTTTTCAGGAAGCGCAATATCAACTGTGCAACGTCATTAGAATATAGGCAGAATGATCAATTATTTCAATATATAAAGTATCAAGCTGTAACAAACAACACATGGCAAAAGGATTTCTTAGTCAAGATTAAAATCAATTAACTTGAAACAACACGCAAATTAACCGCGAAAACACGCTATAGTTAAGTTCGTTAGGTATATTCAATTTACTACTTAATGAAAAGGTAAATACATAGGCAATAGCACGCAATATTCACTTTGAAAATAAATAAAATGTGTTTTCATTTTGAATAAACACAATAGGTGACTATCGCTAGGCCAAGCTGTGCGAGTATGATTGACAGCCTGAGGGCCCAGCGCTCTTCCGAAATTTTGTATTCTAGACCTCAGATCTATATTAAGCATTGTTGCACTTATTTTTTCTATAGGGGTGTAAAATAGATCCAATAAACCCAAAAATACGTAGACTACATAAACAATTTAATATATACCACAAATTTAATATTTCAATAAATAATATTCAATTGAATACACTCATAAAATAATTAGAATTTAGTTTTATTTCGTAAACTAACTTATTTTGTATTTTAGTAGCTTTATAGTACGTTTAGTTTAACAAAACAACAAGCAGGGAAGCTGGAATTATAAGTTATTTACAACCAGCATTTAAAAGGACGTAATTTTTTTAATGGTTACAATTTCCAATATAGCCTACTTATGTAGGTATATTTTAAATTATACTTACATCGGTATAAATCGGAGTTTCTTATACTAGTAATTTAATTATCTAAGTATATGCCCTTTTCATTACCTAGAAATAATTGTGTAGAATATTAATTAAGTGAATGAAAAAAAATCAATAACAATCCATAGAAGCTATTTATTGCTTGATTAGTTTCAGTATAGAATTGCCACTTAGAATCTACTTTAAACTGGGTTCTACTATAAAAAGAGAAATTTTATAAACAAGAATCGTTTGTAAATAAATTATAAAGCAATTCATAACAATACAAAACTAACCATAAAATATTTTCGTCAATCAAACACCAAGAAAAAATTACGTACGCAAATTTGACTTTAATACTTAGAGCCATATTTAGACATTCAAGTTCTAAAACTGAGTAAATCTGAACAATTTCAAAGCACTAAATCTATAATTATATTCCAGAATGTCGATCGGTACTTCCTGCTTTATGTATTCATTCCGCAACCAAGGTTTATTGTCAATCGATTAAATCCATTGTCTAGGTCATGGAAAAAGCCTAGAAGTGCAGTATTCATTATGTAGTTCCTATGATACTAATATATTATTCAACAATTATACAATTATATACAAATGAATTCAGTCCGTGTTTGACAGCAATTTTGGAATTCATTTTACAAAAATCTGCTGGTTAATATCATAGAGATAATTCGCAGTCTCTTACATGGTGCAAACATAAACTAATGCATTGAACTTCTAATAACAGATAGCAGATCTAGTACTGATCTTCCAAGAGAACTGTTTTTTTCTTGAGTCGTAAGACCAGAGAATACCTTACAATTTGCACATACAAAACCCTCACCATGCAATGGTAACGATTATAGAATTAAAAGTCATTGCCTTTTAGCTATGCTTAAAGACTTCTTATTCGATTAAAACAAGGGCTCATAATATGCTATATTATGTTGTATTATGTAATATTATACTACAATACTACACTAATCTACATTACATTACAGTATACTATAACATATTACATTAGGTTATATTATATCATGTTATATTGCGTTTTATTATAGTATATAATATAATATTATATTATATTATATTATATTATATTATATTATATTATTGTTATGTTGCTGTATGTAATGTTATTTTATGCTATGTGTTCGAGTTAGCGCTCGAAGTTTGAACGTGTTACCGCGACCTATATTCAAAACGCTCAGCTGGCCTGGACAGTAATGGTCACGTGACGTCTGACCTACCAATCGATGTATGGATTGCGTATTGATTTTTCTGTGTGGCCTCTGATCCCCCTCCCTTAGCTAGCATTTCCGTAAGTTAGTTGGTTCGTTGTCTCGGAACTTTCGTACAGTTAACAGCCTCGTTAAAGTACCTCGTGCGTAAAGTTGCACCACGTGTGTAAAGTGCCGTTTTGACCGTAAAACCTCGTACAAGTGTTAAAACTATTCGTATTATTGTGTGTTCGTGTAAACGCGCTGTTATAGACGTTATTTGCTTAGACTTTAAGTTACGATCGCCGTTTAGTAGGACTCTTTGTTCAGTTACGCGCCATAGTTATAAATGACTTTATGCCTTTTAAAATGCAGCCTATTGATTTCCCGTTTAAGTTCTAGTTTATACCTCGCCTGGATCGGATTCCTACAAACTGGGTACCCAGGACTTCTGCCGCCACGAGATCTACGCACGTTGCAATTTTGCCCTTTCTTTCTTCACGAGGGTAAGTGCTGCCTAAGCTTAAGTACTTATGATTTATTTATGTGTAAATTCAGTGCGAATTATTTTGTTATTAAATGTGTTTGTACGGAACTAACTATTGCTTTCAAACGTTCGTAATTGCGTGCTTAGCGATTAAAGTAGGACACATTTTGCCGCCACTTCTTATTACTGAACATTTATATTGTATTATTTCGGATCTTTCTCGAACCTCGCTTTCTTCTAAATTTTAGCTAGCGCCAGTCGCTTCATTGGTCCCCCTCGGGCCGGATAGATTAAATTCAAATTCATTTGATTTATGACAATCTTACCAAGTGTTGTGCAACTTTTGATTTCTGATTTGATGTTCCTTTGTGCGAGTCACACGCGCGGGAAGTTAGTCATACGTGACGTCATAGGTATACGTAACTTGATTTGATTTGCTCTGTGTTATGAGGAAATGTTTACGTGTCAATCAGAAGATAAGATGCAGTCTCGTAAATACGAATAAGGAAATATTTTACGTTTCATTAAACTATACAGTCCACTCTACCGCTATTTAAGAAATTTGTGAAATTAATTTGTGTTGTGTTTTTTATTTTTTAGAACTTTATTAAATTATTTATGATGGCGATTAATACCGAATACTACCTCGCTAAATTGAAAAATATATTGAATGATTTAGAGCAAGTAAAAGCCCTTCTTGACGATAAAGAGATGCCGGAAGGCATCGCTCGCGAAATAAGACGCATTCAGGCCAATTTCGTCGATACGTATGAAATATTAGAGCAAACATTCGCCACCCAGGTGGCAAGTTTAGCTGAAAGTGCGTTTAATATCAAAAGACAATTTCAGGACGCGTATTTGCCCATGTTAGCGAAATATCCTAACCTCATCAAGACAGAGGTGACATCAACCTCGCCCGTCAAATCAGCTGTAGGTTCGCCTAACCTCCCTAGTCTTGCGTTGCCTAGTTTTTCAGGAAACAACAATGACTGGACTGACTTTATAACAATGTACGATTCAATGGTCCATTGCAACGACAGTCTTAGTAATATACAGAAATTCCAATATCTAAAATCTGTACTTAAAGGCGACGCTTTAGCAATTGTCACAGGCTTGATAATATCTGACCAAAATTACAGCATTGCATATCGAGCTTTGCGCAATCGGTACGCCAACCCACGCCGTTTGGCTGACCACTATTTCAAAATTATTCAAGACTTTAAACAAATTAAGAATGCTTCGCAAACTGAAGTAAACCGCTTCTTGACCGCGCATTCAAACGCTGTGTGTGCGTTGAAGGTTATCCAACTAGATGATTTGGCTGATTTCCTGCTTTTTCAGATGTCCATTAATAACTTGGACCCCCAGACTAGATTAAGTTTTGAAACGAGGCTAGGCACAAATCGTATGCCTACGTACAAACTGTTGAATGATTTTATAACGGAACAGGCCAGGGCTCTAGAGTTGTTGGATCAACCGCCTGCCGCAGCTTCTACGAACGCGAGAGCTGCTCAACAACCCCGCATACTGGTGTCGTCAGTGAATGAGTCAAATTCGCAAGGGGCCCGTGATTTAAATTTTGACCGAATGGAACCTAACCTTAACACGGCACATAGTACAATTGTCCAGCCTTCGGTTTCGCCCGACAATTCTATTACACCTAAGGCTACGCAATATGTATACGAGCCTAGACGTGCTGCGTCAGGCCCTACACGGCCATTCAACGGGCCGCGCCCCGTAAATATACCTCCTGTTATGAACACTCCTAGGATGTCAGTATTCCGTCACCGATTACCACCGCTTCACATGAATCAATCCCATGTTTCTACGACACACGCAGGCATGTGTTATTATTGCGGAGAAGGACATCGCATCATTGACTGTCAATCCTTTCTCGAACTGACTTCTGTGGCACGCCAGGATGCCATCAGGAAATTACAACGGTGCTTCAATTGTCTTGGCTCCCATTTCCAAGCTAAAGGTAAGTCCAGCCAACTCTGCAAGCAGTGCAACGAGGCACACCATACTTTGTTACATAACAACTCTCCTGCACAACAACGACTATTTTCACCGCGACACCCTCGTTCAACAGCTAGACCTGACCTCGTTACTCAATCGGTACCGCATGCTCTTTCTTGTAATATTGAAGCTCCTCTCGCCCTGTTAGGCACCGCACAAATCGTCATCCAAGACCATTACGGTCAACCTCGTTCCTTTAGAGCTATTATTGACCCCGGCAGTCAGATATCTGCCATTACTAAGAAAGCAAGCGTCCTGTTGAGCCTACCTACTCGGAGTTCAAATATGTCTTTGATTGGTGTCGCCGCCAAGACCACACGTATCCACGAGTACGTTACGTTGATTTTATTCTCGAGGCATGACCCTGGTGTAATGCTAACTACTGAAGCCGCCGTGCTTAACCACATTACTGACCCGCTGCCGGCTACTAGGTTAGCCTCTCAAATAAGTGCTCAATACCAGCATCTACCTTTAGCTGACCCTCATTTCGACTCGCCTGCCGGTGTTGACATTATACTGGGGGCAGATGTTTTCACCCAAATACTCACTAATGGGCCTTGCACTATCATTCATGGCCAGCCCTCTGCGCTTAACACTCGATTAGGTTGGGTCATTATGGGATCCGTACCGTATAGTATGCCCCATCAACCTAGAGTGTTCATTACCTCGCTACAATCTATTGATGACAATATTCGACGGTTTTGGGAAGTCGAAGAAGTAACTGAGGCTAAATCTTTGAGCCCTGACGAACAGCTTTGTGAAAGCCTGTTTACTACAACTACTGAACGCGATGAAGTCGGGAGATATGTTGTCGCCCTCCCCTTCAAACCTGACGCTGTAACACTTAAGTCAAACCGCAACGTTGTCCTCGCCAGTTATCATGCTTTAGAACGACGTTTAAGTCGTCAGCCGGAGGTAGCTCGGCAATATCATCAATTCATGACAGAATATACGACTCTGGGTCATATGTACCCCGCACTTAATACTTCTAACTATTTGATCCCGCATCATTGTGTTTTTAAGACCACCAGTTCTACTACTAAGTTACGAGTAGTATTCAACGCATCCTCGCCTGATTGTAACGCGAATTCTTTAAATCAGCAATTGCTTTCCGGTCCTAAACTTCAGAAGGACCTGTCTAACGTCATCATTTCCTTTCGCCTGTATGTTCACGCCGTTTGTGCTGATCTTAAAATGATGTACCGACAAATTGCCGTGCGCCCAGCTGATTGCTGTCATCAGCACATACTATACCGACCGACGCCTCAATCTCCGCTTGTGGAATACGAGTTAGCTACTGTCACGTACGGACTAACCCCGTCTGCGTATTTAGCGTTGCGGACGCTTGAACAACTCGTAAAGGACGAAGGTAGCCGATACCCTGCCGCGTCGCAAGCAATACTTCAGCAGACTTATGTTGATGATGTTGTCACTGGCGCCGATACGCCCGAAGATGCCAAGGAATTGATACAGCAGCTCATTAACATTTTCGCACTCGCCGGCCTGGAACTCAGGAAATGGTCATCAAGTGATCCTGCACTATTGTCAACACTACCTTCCGCTCATCTGGAGAACCCGCTACTGTTCCAGGACGATTCTACCGCCATCAAAATACTGGGACTGCAATGGAATCCTACCTCGGACTCGTTCTCCTACCAGAGTCAGAATTTCGTTTCGGTGCCGACGAAACGCACCATACTATCTTATGTCGCTCGGACTTTCGACCCGCTTGGTTTCTTAACACCTATTACTTTCTGGATCAAATGCTTTCTTAAACGTTTGTGGCTTGAAAAGTTATCTTGGGATCAAACTTTGCCAGCCCCGCTTCTAAATCAATGGGACAGCTTCATTGTTCAATTCGCCAGTTTGTCTTCTATCCAAATACCTCGACACGTTGGCACACGAGCTGCCAAGCATCACTTGTTAGGGTTTTGCGATGCTTCCGAAGCTGGATACGCAGCAGCTATATATTTGAGAACCGAATGGAATGGAGTCGTTACCGTTAGCGTTCTGAAGGCTAAGAGCAGGGTAGCTCCAGTTAAACCGATCACCATACCTCGCATGGAGCTTTGTGGCGCAGTCTTGCTGGCCAAACTCTATAGGTCCGTTCAGCCCGTTTTGAATTTTGTGTCTGACGCCGAGACGTTTTTCTTCACCGATTCTGAAATTGTGTTGTATTGGATCAACACCCCGCCTTATTTATTGAAGACTTTTGCTGCCAACCGCGTCACTGAAATCGTTTCAAATACCTCCATGGACCGTTGGTTCCATGTCTCGACTGCTGATAACCCCGCGGACGTTGCTTCCCGTGGGTGTCTACCTAACCAGCTTGCTGAACATCCGCTGTGGTGGCACGGCCCACCATGGGCGCTACAATGTCCTACTGCGTGGCATTTGTCTAAGCCGACCGGCCTTAACCCGGACCAGACCGAACATAAATCTGAACCTAGACTGCTATGTACGGCCGTTCAAGAGCCTAATCGACTATTGACAACTATAGAACTACATTCGAACTTAATTACTCTTCACCATGTTTTCGCTTACGTCCTGCGGTTTGTGAATAATTGCCGTCGTAAAGGCCAGACTACTAACCACGGTCATAACACCCGCTACAAGGCCAAAGTCGCCTTGAGTAAAACTTCATTTACTACGCCTTCGGTACAGGAGTTAAGTAACGCCAGAGATCTCTGCGTCAAGCTCATACAAGAGCTGGCCTTCAGCGCAACATTGCAACGGCTCCGTCGTGGCGCTCAAATCATCGATCCGCTCCGCAGCCTAACGCCATTTGTCGACGCCCAGGGCTTACTCAGGGTGGGCGGAAGACTTAATCATTCTGAGATGTCGTATGAATCTAAGCACCCCCTTCTGCTTCCTAAACATCATCAGTACGTCAACTTGATCTGCGATCATTACCACAAGTTAGCCTTACATGCCGGACCGCGCACCACTCAAGCGCTGATTAACGGCGAATTTTGGATTATTGCGTTACGCTCCTTACTTCGACAACGCATTCATGCGTGCATGCGGTGTTTCCGTCTGCAATCTAAGCCTCGTCCACCTATGATGGCTGCTTTACCATCATCTAGAGTCACTCCATCGCCGCCTTTCTGCAGGGTGGGAATTGATTTCGCTGGACCCTTTGACACAAAGGCAAATCATTTGCGTACCTCGAAGCTTTTAAAATCTTATCTTTGTCTATTTGTCTGCATGACTACTAAGGCTGTGCACTTGGAGATGGTATCCGACCTATCCACCGATGCCTTTCTCGCAGCTTTACACCGTTTCACGTCAAGACGAGGGCTACCCTCTGATATTTATTCTGACAACGGCACGAATTTTGTTGGAGCCGCGAACCGCCTGAGTGAGGTCTATCAACTGCTTGACCACTCGAAATCGCTTATCAAGCGCAAACTCGCCGACCAACGCATTGAATGGCACTTCAACCCTCCAGCCGCACCACATTTCGGCGGACTTTGGGAGGCTGCCGTCAAATCCGCTAAAGGACTTATGCACCGCACGATTGGTAATACGGTATTAAACCCTGAGGAATTGTCTACGTTGTTTACCCGGATAGAGGCTATTCTTAACAGTCGCCCTATTTTCGAGGTTTCGCCTGACCCCAGCGAAGGATCGTCTTTCCTCACTCCCGGACATTTTCTTATTGGACGTCCGCTCCTTGCACTTCCGGAGAGATGTTACCCCGAACCGCCTCTTAAATCTCGTTGGTCCATGATTCAGCAAATGACCAACCGTTTCTGGAAGACTTGGTCTACTCAGTACCTGCATTCGCAGATTCAACGCCGCAAGTGGCACAAGAACTCCTCACCGCTTCAGGAGGATCAACTCGTCTTTATCACTGGAGAGCATCCGAGCCCCCTTCATTGGCCTATGGGTCGGATCATACGTCTACATCCTGGACACGACCAGGTATCCCGTGTAGCTACTGTCAAAACCTCGCACGGCCAGCTGAAGCGACCTGTCCACAAGCTTGTTGGCTTTCCGCTGCAGCATTGAGTTTTCACCTTTGGTTTCTTCGGCACTCTTGCCCCTTCCTTTTGTTTCTCTTGTTTTTCCTTCGTTTCCCCCTGCTATTTTCTTCGGCACCCTCGGTTTCCGGTGCTTTAATAGTTCTTCGCCCACTACCCACCTGGCGGATTAAAAACATTCGTTTTGGTGGGCGGTATGTTCGAGTTAGCGCTCGAAGTTTGAACGTGTTACCGCGACCTATATTCAAAACGCTCAGCTGGCCTGGACAGTAATGGTCACGTGACGTCTGACCTACCAATCGATGTATGGATTGCGTATTGATTTTTCTGTGTGGCCTCTGATCCCCCTCCCTTAGCTAGCATTTCCGTAAGTTAGTTGGTTCGTTGTCTCGGAACTTTCGTACAGTTAACAGCCTCGTTAAAGTACCTCGTGCGTAAAGTTGCACCACGTGTGTAAAGTGCCGTTTTGACCGTAAAACCTCGTACAAGTGTTAAAACTATTCGTATTATTGTGTGTTCGTGTAAACGCGCTGTTATAGACGTTATTTGCTTAGACTTTAAGTTACGATCGCCGTTTAGTAGGACTCTTTGTTCAGTTACGCGCCATAGTTATAAATGACTTTATGCCTTTTAAAATGCAGCCTATTGATTTCCCGTTTAAGTTCTAGTTTATACCTCGCCTGGATCGGATTCCTACAAACTGGGTACCCAGGACTTCTGCCGCCACGAGATCTACGCACGTTGCAATTTTGCCCTTTCTTTCTTCACGAGGGTAAGTGCTGCCTAAGCTTAAGTACTTATGATTTATTTATGTGTAAATTCAGTGCGAATTATTTTGTTATTAAATGTGTTTGTACGGAACTAACTATTGCTTTCAAACGTTCGTAATTGCGTGCTTAGCGATTAAAGTAGGACACATTTTGCCGCCACTTCTTATTACTGAACATTTCTATTGTATTATTTCGGATCTTTCTCGAACCTCGCTTTCTTCTAAATTTTAGCTAGCGCCAGTCGCTTCACTATGTATTGTTCTGTTATGTTACGTTACAGTACGTACTGTACGTAGCGGTATGTAGCATTATATTATATTGTTATATAATATTGGAGTATAAAGTCTACAGTTTCAAATCATATTTTTACGGCTTTACAAACCTTTCTTGAAAATCTTCGGCGTTTTCTGATAAACTAAACAAACTTTAAAAATATGTAATAGTTTGAATGCCTTTTTTATTTGAGTAATAAAAGTTTTGGTGTAGGTATACAATATTACTGACCAGAATTTCAGTTTATATTCAGCAGCTAAAAGCTCTGACAGTTAAATTCGTAGAACAAACATTAATACTTTGAAATGGAAACTTCCTTTTAAATACGAGCATTATATTTGTTATTATACTCTAGTAGAAAAATGGCTTCCCGCAGGTGGCTGGAAAGGAGATTCGGTTAAACCCCCTACACACGTCCCGACAAAACCAGAAGGGGTGAACCGAGTGGAAGTTTCCATAAACACGCTGCATTAGCTTTGCTGCTTACTTTCGACTGGTAGTCATCGCGGGCAGGGTATGGAGCTCAGTATAGATAGAAGCTACACTATTACAAAATTAAAAAATTTAATTAAATCAAAACAAAACTAAAAATTGAATGGTTTTTAGTAAACAATATCATAGCTAATGTTTTCAGAATGTGTTATACATAGCGCGAGCAGAGAGCTTTGTGAGCAAACTGAAGTATTCTAGGAGGTTGTCTAAATGAATCTATCCAACGCGATTTAAGACTAGCGATTTTTCTTAAAGTGGTTCTAATATAATATTGTTTTATTCGAAGGTCTGTTAGTAATTGCAGTCAAAATTGTAATTTTTATAACCGAAGGCCTACATTTTAATTTAATTTTTAAGACGCTACATTTTTTTCATTTATTTGCAATTTTATTTATTTGGTATTTAATTATTGTTTATACTGGACGCCAATCCACGCTTAATAAAATAGAATAGGTATTGTCATAATTTATTGTTAACAAAATTATTGCTAGATATTTCGTAATTTTTTAAAAACATTTTGAATAATTTGTGTCTTATTTTTACATAACCATTCTTAGATAAACCTGAATCGTTATTTGAAACTCGGATTAGTTTGTCTTTACTTTGGGTTACAATGTAATTTGTTGAGCTATTATTTATCAACCAATAACGGTCTAATCTTATCTTCTGAAATAGTCCAAATATAGCCTGTAACATTCCTGGACATGAATGTTTTGAAGTGGATTAGTTTTAGCTTACAAACACCGAGGTTTTCAAAGATATGCTCTATTACACCTGTATAAATTTTCATCGCCTAAAATAAGTATTTCTTTTTTTTCAACAAACTAAATACTTTTATAAATTTATTGTTTAATCTATATTTCTACACCGATATTTTTATAAATATTTAGTAATCTGGAAAAAGCACCGTTAAAGTTTAAGAGAGATCAGAGAGTTGGATGCTCCACTGGCGGCTTCAGAGTTAGCAAGGTTTTGTTTTTGTATTTTAAAATGATCAGTCAATTTAATTATTATCATCTGTGAAGGGAAAGAAAAGGATTGAAACAATAGAAAGTAGAGGATATGGAACGAATAGACAGGTGGATTAACGTATGAGCCTATACAACGCCTTGTGAGATCAGCTTCTTGATTAGAGGCATTCTTGCAATAGACTTACTCTCTATTGGATTCCTCTGTCCCTTGATCTTAAAAGCAATAACCGTCTTCGAGGTAGATTACTACATTGTTTTCCTATAACCTAAAGTCACTAAACAAAAAGAAGATTGTTAACATGAATACGTAGGCTATAAGAGCTTGAGGAAACCTATAGGCTCTACCTATTTTCGGAGAGAGTTACAGACTCAGGACTTGGTTTTGGAGCTTGACAATAATTAGAGGCTGACTGGAGTTGTAGGAGAAAGGTTGTCTTAATAGTTTTAATTGCAATGCTATAGGAAATAACATCCTAGGAGAGTTTGAAGTCTGAGCACTCGTCGAATATAGTACAGATGTATTCCAGATAAAGCGGAGACTTAACAAAAGCCATGTTTAATAGTAGTCTAAAACCCAGGGTCGATTATCAAGTTCAAAAAATTATTAATCACACGTTTGGTATAACGTGGCAAAAAAAAACACTCTTGCTGATATTTTTCAGCAGCCGCGTTTAGAATTAGGTCATTGTATTGTTCAATGAATGCTGTGGAGTCACGTACAAGACACAGCATTGAACAATGCATTGACCCAGTGCGAAACGGGTCTGAAAAATATCAGTAAGAGTGGTTTTTTTGCCAAGTGATACCAAAAGTGTAATTTATAAGAAAAACCTCAAGGTGTACAACACAAAAACTGCAAAAGATTATTGGTAAATTTTCAACTTTTATTCGCCCTATTAGTATTTCGAATATTTCTACAAAACATAGTAAATAGCTAGCAGTATAACTGTGAGCACATAAGACAACTCATAATATGGTTTTTATTACATAAATATGTTCAGGGTATTGTGCGATAAAAATGTAAAAATACCACGATTTGGTCTAATGACCGAAAAAATAAATAATAAAAAATTTATAATAAATATATATAAATTGTATATATATATATATATAATATATATAAAAATTGTATATATATATATATATATATATATTAACGATTAAATGGACATTAACATTAAATGAAATCCTCTTTACTGGCATTATACCAACCCAGACGAATTTGTCGAACTGACAACAAATGTTCCGGTCCCCGTTACCTTTTAAGGGAATGCCTCGAAATATTCTTCCAAAGCTTGTGCTCCGGCCAAGGCTAAATTTATATACCCTCTTGTTTAACTGTGTATACACTTAACATCCAAGTGTGTATACCATCTTGCTCAAGTAGCTATACACTTAAAAACGTTAAGTAAACGTCAAGGAAAGAATGTTAAGTATGTATACATTCTTGCTTAAAATGTGTATACACTTAAACAGCCAGGTGTATATACATTCTTCTTAAATGTGTATATATTTAAAGAGCTAAGTTGATACATTCTTGATTACTTAATGTAAACATGTTTACCAAGTGTGTAAATACTTAAGGGGTCACTTAAATAAGCCAATTATTTGTATATTCTTGCGTATTGCTGTATATACTTAACAGCTAAATGAGCATGAATATTTAGTCAAGTGTGTTAACACTTAAACAAGCCACTATAAAGGCTTGTTATATACATGCTTGCTTACGTATGTATATGCTTAACATCCACGTGTGTATACATTCTTTCTTAGTGTGTTTACACACGTAAACAGTCAAGTGTGTATCCATATGGTGAAGTTTAAATTGTTCAAAGGGCCGAAGTGTAATGTTTAAGGAAATCATAAGTTTGGCAGAAAATAGTTTGATAAAACACACAAATATTGCTGTGTGTTTTTATAAATTAACTTGTATTAATTCTAACGTGCTGACACTAATAGTGTTTTATCAGACAGTAATAGAGTTTAAGTAGAATGCACGGATCTTACTGCCACAAACTCAGTTCTTGCCGAAGGCAAAGAATTTATCGGCGATAAAATCCAACATAAGTTATATTCTTTTGAATTTTGTAGTCCATTACGTTCGGTGAATCTTAATTAATCACTTTAACATTATTTTATGACAATCCGAACTTTAAATTTTGTAAATTTGTGAAGCTTACTGAGACAGAACCTTTTCCTATCGCCATGTGGCGATCTTTATCAGTATCTTCTGCTTGGAGATGTTGGGTCAAGCAGTGACGAATTTAAAGGCAGGTTTTCGATAGTATCAAAGAGTATGTGAAATTTGTATTGGGTTTGTTTGTTTAATATGTTTGTACTTTGTGTTTTTGTGTGTCTGTAAACACAAAGTACAAACATATTAAGCAAACAATCGCAATAAAAATCAGACATACTCTTTGATACTATTTAAAACTTACCTTTAAAACCGTCACCGCTTAACCCAACATCTCCAAGCAGAAGACACTGATGAAGATCGCCACATATCGATAGATAAAGGTTTTGTCTCAGTAAGCTTCACAAATTTACAAAATTGAAAGTTCGGATTGTCATAAAATAATGTTAAAGTGATTAATTTATTCATTGTTTAAAACTGAAATGTAGACAAATATATAGTTGTGTCCATGAAATTTCATTTCTAATATTTTATGTATGTTACAATATACAACTTGTGGAGAAAAGTAAACTTTTAATATCCTATCAGCAAAATCAAAATGTTTTTTAAATTTTGTTAATTGTCAAGTTTAAACGTTTGAAATAGGAAATTGTTGATCGTCACAGGCTGGGTCACCACTGTTGAACGTGTTCATTTAGTGCTGTACCGACCGACAGCGTAAAACCCCTCCCTCCCTTCTGTTTTGGGCACAAAAAATCGTTTGGCGAAAGGTAAAGGTGTGCTGTCACTGCCCGAACCCTCACCTGTGGAGAATAAAAACTTTAAAGGTCTCAAGTGGAAAGCAAAAATAGGAACTGGTTTACTTTAGTTTAAAACCAGGCCAAGAGATACTTTGGTATAAGCTATAACAGGGGCGTGTCCAGTGAAGGGGGCAGACATCCCCTGGGATTCAGATATAACAAATATTAAAATTCACACTTTTTGTGTTGTACATACTGGGGGCTTTTCAATATATTCTTATTGATACCACTAGGCAAAAAACCACTACTTACTGATATTTTTTAACAGACATGTTTCGTAACTCACAGGATTGAACAATGCACTGATCTAGTGCGAAACGCGTCTACTGAAAAATATCAATGTCTTGGTTGCCAGTGACATCAATAAGAATATATTATATGGGTCATGGGGTCGTGATATTAAGACTGATATTGTATATTACCCGGAAGTGAAAATCCATGTACAAGGAAAGTTAGATTATTCCTAATACGTTTATGGTCACTATAGTTAACTAATATTCTCATTTTTTAATGACTCTAGCTATAATTGTTAATTAAGTCAATTGTTAAACGCTATTTAAAAAATTTGAAATTAAAACTTTAATCTTTGATCTTGAAAACTTAAAATATAATAAAAAAATTATGTTTGAATTACGTGTACTGAGCATGTAGTTTATGTAATTTCTACAGAGACACATAATTTAAATATCTAACGAAAACTATTACAGACATTCATAAAGTTATGCTTTCTCCCGGTTTAAATTATTCTTATTTTTCGACCACATATAGAATATTTTGTTTACGTTTAGGTATCCTGTTCTTTGTATTTTATAATTGTACTAAGTTCGATTGCTATTCTGTACGATGTATTTATGCTTCTACTAAGAATTATTGTTATCCTTTTCGCTGTATTTTATACTTATACTAAGTACACACTGTTATCCTTTTCGTTGTATTTTATATTTGTACTAAGATTTATTGTTATCTTATTCGATGTACTTTTTACTTGTACTAAGTGTAGGCTGTTATACTGTTCGTTGTATTTTATACTTGTACTAAGTGTAACCTGTTATACTGTTCGTTGTATTTTATACTTGTACTAAGTGTAACCTGTTATACTGTTCGTTGTATTTTATACTTGTACTAAGTGTAACCTGTTATACTGTTCGTTGTATTTTATACTTGTACTAAGTGTAACCTGTTATACTGTTCGTTGTATTTTATAATTTTATTAAGTGCAGGCTGTTATCCTGTTCGTTGTATTTTTTACTTGTACTAAGTGTAACCTGTTATACTGTTCGTTGTGTTTTATAATTTTATTAAGTGCAGGCTGTTATCCTGTTCGTTGTATTTTATACTTGTACTAAGTGCAGATTGTTGTCGTGTTCCTTGTATTTTGTAATTGTACTAAGTGCATACAGCTATCCTGTTCGATGTATTTTATGCTTGTACTAGGTGCAGACTATTATCCTGTTCGTTGTATTTTATAGTTATATAAGTTTCATACTATCCTGTTCGTTGTATTTCGTATTTGTACTAAGTACAGATATTTATCCCGTTGGTTGTATTTTATAATTTGATTAAGTGCCAACTGTTATCCTGTTTATTGTATTTTATACTTGTACTGAGATTGATTGTTATCCTGTTCGATGTATTTTATACTTGTACTAAGTGCGACTGATATCCTTTTCGATGTATTTTATGTTTGTACTAAGATTTATTGTTATCCTATTCGATGTATTTTACACTTGTACTAAGTGAAGACTTTTATCCTGTTCTATAAGTGGTTTATAGATTTTTATCCTGTTCGGGGTATTTTATACTTGTACTAAATCCACACTCTATTATCATATTCGTTGTATTTTATGCCTGTACTAAGTGCAGACTGTTATTCTTTTCGTTGTATTTTATACTTGTACTGAGATCAGATCTTAATCCTGTTCGTTGTATTTTATAATTTTACTAAGTGCAGACTGTTATCCTGTTCATTGTAGTTTATAATTTTACTAAGTCCAGACTGTTATCCTGTTCGTTGTATTTTATAGTTGTACTAAGTTCGATTACTATTCTGTACAATGTATTTTATGCTAGTACTAAGATTGATTGTTATCCTATTCAATGTATTTTGTACTTGAACTAAGTGCAGATTTTTATCCTGTTCGAATTTATACTTGTACTAATCCACACTATTATCCTATTCGTTGTATTGTATGCCTGTACTAAGTGCAGACCGTTATCCTTTTCGTTACATTTTATACTTTTACTGAGATCAGATCATTATCCTGTTCGTTGTATTTTATAATTTTACTAAGTGCAGACGGTTAACCTATTCGTTGTATTTTATAATTTTACTAAGTGCAGATTGTTATGCTGTTCGTTGTATTTTATATTTGTACTACGTGCGTTTTCTAATCCTGAGCTTTGAATATGTGCAAATGATTTCATTGTTAATTGTTATTTTGAAGATGAATTTTTTTCACATTTTGAATATATTTAAACCCGCAGGTTACTTCAAAGTTATAAATTTTTATTATTGCCCATAATACTTTTTGTTGAGTAATAAATACGCGCTTTTTTTAAAAAAAATTCTCCAAGTAGAATAAATATCCTTAGCTACTTTTTATTGGAAAAATGTAAATTTTTGTACATTAATTTGTCTTGCGGCCTTATAGTTTATGTAGCCTAAATTTATGAAAGACTCACTGTAACAAATCCTTTTCGACGCTACATTTCAATCTGTTTCTCACAAGTCCAAGTATTGTGATCGAAAAAGCGATCTCATTCAGTTTTTCATAAATTTGAATAAATAATAAGTTAGAAAAGTCTTTAATTAGCTCAACAAAACTAAAAGTTTTACCGATTGTCTAGGGCAATATAATCTACGAAAACATTTTAACCTTTCGTCCCCTTCACGAACATTCTAGATCTTGTGCGGTAAGGGCTTACGTTGATGAGCGGCGTAATACAATTCCAAACGTGAAGAAATATAGGACACACAAATATTTGCTTATTGTATATTTTGTGATTTTTGTGAAAAGTTCAATGCCAATTATTGTCAATCTGATTATGTTGTATTGAAAACATTAAGTGAAAAAATTTTAATAATTTAAGCCCACTTCTGCTGAAAAAACCTACTGTCCTTATAAAGTTGGTTCAACAGGAAAATGTGTTAACTAGTGGCGGACATTTTCTATCTGTATAATTTATATTTGAAAAGATATTGTAAGAATAAATTGTCTTATAAAAACATGGGTAAATAAATTTAAAATTGAATGTTTCGAGAAATTTAGATTAGTTTTCATTTTTTTTTTAGAGAAACAACTACTGCTGTTGTAGGCTTAATATAATTACATTAAGGTTGGTTTTAATCAGGAATTTGGCGAATCTGCCTGAATTTTGTCTCTCATACCAAACCCGCGTTTCAGGCACACTAGTGCTAGTATGAACGTAATTTAGGTTATCGAATAGTCCTTTTTCTTTAGTTACATTGCAGGGAGTTCTTTTTCTTCACGCTTCTAGACCCTACCTATGCGAAACATCTGGGCCTGTTATTGTTTGAAAGGTTCGGAGCTATTCATCCCGCCTTTGGTATTCGACCCTTCTGAGTAAGGGTGTGCCAAATACCTGACTATAATATGGGGGCTGCAAGTTTGAAGAAAAACTAGCTTGTTTTTGCAACGAAGGGCCTGAACTGACAAAAACTGTGAACAAATGTCGATGAAATTTATGATTCAAGAGATAAAAAGTAAAATGTAAACTTCTTAGTGCGTCTTAATAAATAAAATATTATATCACTAATTTTAATATAATGACTCATAGGTAACCTGTGGGGTTACAACATCTTTCCAGGTAACATTTTGGGGCAACAAATGGTTTTTGTTAAATGACGCTATTTCGTGATTTACTGAGCGATTTTATTTATTCATTCCTTATATTTGTGTGATAACGATGTAGTACAATTAGTCACTTTATAGGAATATTTCGTATATTATTTTAAAGTATAATACAGGATGATTCAATAAACACTGTGCGAAGGAAAAGATGACCAAGTAGGAGATCTTTACTTCATGTAAGATGGCGTAACACCCTACTAACTGATGTCCGGGATTTTCTAAATAACAACTTTCCAGCACAATGGTTTGGACATAATGGGACAATTGTAAGGCCAACCACGCTCCCCAAATTTGTACCCCTTGATATTTTCTTTTCGATGTTCATCTATAATATGATATATATACCTCCTTTGCCTGCTTCTCTACCTGAACCCAGAGAAAAATAACCGCCATTAAGTGAGGTAACCTCCATTGCTACAGCGCCTTTAGGAGAAATTGACTGCAGATGGACGTGTGCAGTCCCAACGGAAGTTACATAGAACGTAATTAATTTTAGATAAAAACCTTGATGTGTCTCCTTACGAAATGTCTTTCAATACATTTTCATGAAAGTATAACTCAAAGTTTACAACTTTTCAGTTTTTAATACCTTTTTGAATCACCTTGTACATTCTACACCTGTGCTGTAAAAAAATCTTCTTTCTTCTGAGCGTGAATAAAAAAAATAATAATTTTGTTTTAGGCTAGTAATAAATTATTCGAAAAACTCAAATCTCTATTTCCACCTGGTTGGCTGTGACTTACCGACATCACTTTTCGAAGGCTAAAAATAAAATGCAGTAAAAAAAACTCAAACTCCAACTATTTTGAAAATGTTTTAAAACTTTTTTTAATCGTAACTGGAAAATATTAGATTGAGAAAGACATTTCTTTCAAAATGTAGTTAGTCCTTTAAAATACCGTAACATACGATTTATTTTTTGAATGACCATTCCTTCATGGTGAAAACAGGAATAAGAACAAGGTCGAAATTTTCACTGTTTTTGGGCCCTTCCTTAGCTTTGCAAGATAATATATATATATATATATATAAATTTTAAAGTTTGCTACGTGGGTATTTACTGGTTAAATACAGATATTTACAAATAATTTAATGAATTTTTACACACAATATATGCTTTCTCTTCAAATCTTTTTTTAATATTTCACAGTTTATAAAAATTTCCTTTCATTTCAGAACTTAGTGATTTAACACAGTTTCCTTTATTACAAGCATTTTAAAAAACACGGTTAATATTGGCGTGTTTAGGACAAAGTTGAAAAATGAACTTCAAGTATTTATGAAACATATTCATTGTATTTCTGTATATAAGTCTTCATACTTCTACAAAATAATATTTGACTAAACTTTAGATTTAAATAATAAAAATGTTATAATAAATAGGCCTACATCGTACAATATTTTCTATTGATTAAATAAACAAAATTTGTGTCAATTATTCTAGTTTCAAGGAACTTTTGAAAGAAAACAAAATTGTGCAACAAATACTTCTATTTGTTTCTTTAGGTCAGTGAAAAATGTTTTAAATGTCAGTTAAGATCAAACTTTAAGAAAACATTTATTGTTAATTTGTACATAATTTCCAAGACTTAAAAACGATTAATTTTATTTTGTAAAATTCCAGATACAATGAGTATTTTTAAAAGAATGCGTAAACATTATTGACTTTAATGACAAAACTAATGCGTAGAATAGCCTAGAACAAGTCGAGGAGTGTAGGACTGGAGAGGGGGGGGATCTAGAAGCTACGCATTATTGTCTCTTAGAACCTTCCGGAAATATTGGGTCGTGCGTTTCCGTATATATTCGACTACCCTCTTCCGACTGATTTAGTAGACTAACAGTTAAGATCGAGGTCAGTGCATTGTCGTTTATGAGTTTGATAAGTCGCAACTTGAAAACATTTCCTTTTAAGTCGATTTCTTCGATTTTAAAATCCAGAAAGGTACGTATATACATTTTTTTGTCAGGTCAAAATTAAAAAAAAAAAAAAATAGTAAATCTCTACAATACTTCAAAAATATTATTCAAAATTTTGCCTAAATATAATAAAACTTTGATTCAATTATGTTGTTCATTAATTTTTTATAATGCATTTACTGTCGTCTTATTGGTAGCTGCACAATCTGATGCTTCTATTAAAAAAAAAGTTTTAAACTAAGAAATAGAAAAGTATTTTAAAAACGAAAGTTTTAAACTAAGAAATAGAAAAGTATTTTAAAAACGAAAGTTTTAAACTAAGAAATAGAAAAGTATTTTAAAAACGAAAGTGTCGATTTCTTCCATTTTAAAATGCAGAAAGGTATTTTATATATTTTTTGTCGCTAAAAATTTTAAAAAAATAATCTACAATTCATCAAAAATATTATTCAAACTTTTGCCTAAATACAAAACTTGATTCTTTTATGTTGTTTATTAATTTTTGATTATGCATTTTATTACATTGTCTCATTGATAGCAGCAGAAAGCCCATTGATTTTTAAAGTAAGATTTTTGTTTTAAAAGATTCAATCTGTTGCTTCTATTTAATTAAAAAAATGTTTCAAAATAAGAAATAGAAAAATATTTTGAAAACCAAAGTGTATATCTTGTTTAAATCCCAGGTTACCTTCAAAAACATGATTTGTTCCTTCATAAGCAAGTAAGGACTTGTGAAGAGTTGTATTCTTTCATTGTATTAATGAGTTGTATTCTTATTTTTTATTAATTACTCAGTTTAATTTAAATAATAACTTTCAATTTTTTATTAAATCTGTATTTTTAATTTTTAAAACACTACAGTTTTTCCAATAAATTTCACTTGTACTTTCAAATTATTCAGGTTTGCAAACTCTCTTGGTTTAAAAGAAAACAAATTTACCATTTACAAACTAGTCTTTAAATGAAAATGTTAAATTTTACATCAATAAAACAAGTGGACTACCTTTAATACATAAAAAGGAAATTCCAGATTTTATAAATTGATAGAAATTTAAGTGCTTGTAATATTTTAAAAAATTATGAAATTCATGGTAATCTAAGGAAGTAAATAAATGTAAAACTTGTCTATAATAATATTGAGTTAGTATAATAATTGCACAAACTAGCTGAGCATCTCCTATGACAATTGTACAAATTTTAAAATTAAACATAATAAGAATAACACTTCACACAACTGAACAATATGAAATATACAAACAATCAAAATTCCACTAGCAAACACACATTTAACACATATTACAATTACTTTTACATACTGCTTTATATTTTGATGATTGTAGATAAAGTTAGAATTTAGAAACAAAAAATGCTATCTAGTTTTAATGTAGCGTAGAATATTTTTTAAGGGGAAATTTTACTTAAATTTTAAAATCATTAAAAAGTTTTAAAATTATAAAAAAAACTAGCATACATATAAAAAATGCACCAAATTTTTTTTACAATTTTTTTTTAAATTTTCAGATGTCTCTATGTCCATACATTTTCAATGATATGTTTGAGCAGCTCCAGAGACCCGAAATATTTGGTCAGAATTTTGGGATTGGAATCCCTACAAGTGAATTGTATCGCCCACTTCGCTATTATAGACCATCTTGGGCTCATTACCTAGAGCCTAGAGATACTGGAGTATCTAGTATAGTATATGACAAAGAAGGTTTTAAGGTATGCAATGTATAAATTTTGTTCTTTATAAACTACCTACTCTATATTTATTCTTGTTACAAGAATGTATTTCTACTGTGTGCGTGTGTGGTCTCCTTTGTTTTTTTACTATTATTCTGAATTCTCTGTCACTCTATAAAACATTTCATGGTAATTGTGCATTGTAGTGGCAACCTATAATGTTGTAATTGTTCAAAGCCACCGATACCTAAACTTTTTTTATTGACTGAAAAGTTACTTTTTTTCCATTTCAAGTAGGGTAAAAAAATGCGGAGGGTTTTTTATTGCAGAGACATAAGTTGTGTATGGGTGCTGAGTGATAGAAATGATTCGTGATGTCACAGTGCAGAGCTTTGTTGTGCATCGGTCGCGGAGTTATACAGTGCCGCCACGCATACCTTGGCTGTATAGATACTTGAGAAACAACGTTTTGGCTAAATTTTTATATTCTTATAAAGTCTCCAGTTAGGATAGATTTGGTTTTAAATTTATACATTACTGTATACCTATATTAAAATGTACCTAAAAAGTGTCCAGTCAGGTTAGATTTGGTTTTAATTTTATACATTAGCTATATGGTTACCTATATGGTATAAATATACAATTAGAACCAAATCTATCTTGACTGGATACTTCATATTTTATTTTGTCAAATTCATTAAAATTTTGCCAAAACGTAATGCTACACATTATCCAAGTGTAACGGTGATGTCGGATATCCCTCCACGAGGCAGGCAGCCTATTCACAACTGCTACATCCACGCTGAAAATTTTATGTTTCTAGACAAACAAAAATTTCAATGAAAATAGCCTTTTTACATGTTTCTGAATGTTTCATGAAAATATAGGCCCGGTTTAGGAATCTCTACAATTACGCTTTTTATAGGTATATTTCAATATAAGATATATATCTGAATGTTTCATGAAAATATAGGCCCGGTTTAGGAATCTCCACAATTACCCTTTTTATAGGTATATTTCAATATAAGATATATAAAATTCACCTTCCCTGGCAGTAACAAAAATAATATCAATACAGCTTCAGGACATGTTTTATAAAAAGTTTAGATTGCTAAAACACCGACATGTTTCGTAAAGTTAGATTGCTAAAATGTCAACTACAGTTGTCACATCACGAAACATTTGTATTACTAAGCATACATTCACAACTTATGCCTCCACACTGAATTTTTTACCCTACTTTAATTTTTGAGAAGAGTAACTTTCCTCGCTCAATAAAAAAAAATCTAGTGGATATCGTCCTATTTGGTGATTTTGAACAATTTTCCGAAATATCGTAGATGGCCACTACAATGCACAATTATCCATTTCATTTTTTATTGTTAATGATGGCCTTGTGAATTTACAAGTTGTTGCATTCCGATGGCTTGTGAAACTTATTTTCATCAAGAAAATTATTTTTATTTTAAACTAAAACATTGTTTCATGCAATTTTTTTTAGCTGAGGGGATATACATACTTCAATAAGCAGCAGTTTTTGTAGTTAAATTCTGAAAATTTTGCTATTAATATATAATTTTCTGCATTATTACCTGGTTTATTGCTCTGGTTGTCTTTAGTAAGGAAATATTTAGTTTCTATTTTATAGAAATATAGTCACATTAGCATTCTTTTAAGTGCCTTCAAAAGTACCATTTCATAACCTACTCCATTTTTAAATGTTTATAATTCACACATTTTTTTCAGCACGATTCAGTCTCTTGCCATAAACCATACTAACTGTTGTAGTTCTGACAAATTCTCTTGATTGTAATCACTTTCTAAAATCACTCCGCCAGTACCAGATATTGTATTCATCTAGACAATTAGATCTTTATTAATTGATGTTTGTAAATAAATTTATTTCTATGAAATAAATGTACCTAAATACTGAGAGCACCAAACGCCTGTCCGCAACATATTCTGTGTTATTATTTTAATCTAGCAGACTTGATCAACATTTTAGTACATCTAGTCTCTGTTTGATCTCGTGTTAGATTATGCTTATAAAAGTGTTTCTAAAAGAATTAGAATTGTAAGCAAGATACAATTCTTTATTTCAGGTTAATCTGGATGTACAGCAGTTCAAGCCAGAAGAGCTGAATGTAAAAGTTGTGGATGATTTTGTGATTGTCGAAGGAAAACATGAAGAGAGGTCTGATGAGCATGGTTATATATCACGACACTTTACAAGACGCTATAAGCTGCCTAAGGACGTAGATAACAAGGCATTGGAATCAAAGTTGTCATCAGATGGAGTGCTAGAGCTTCGAGCGCCTAAATTGGTGAGTAAAATAGATACATAAAATGTTTTATATTCAGATATTAATAAAATTAATGGGCATATTCATACTCCAAATTAAAATCAGCAAGTATTTTTATATAATTAATTATAATTTTAAGCATCTTTATTCCTCTGTTAACAGGCATTGGAAAAGGTAGGTCAAATTTATAAGCTGGCATTTGGTTTTTTTGTCTATTCTAGAAAATATCAGGCACTGTTGTCATTCATCATCGCGGTCATAAATCAATCGTGGCATACTGGAGACCAATGAGGTTATAAGTTGGCGCTCAGGAAGCATAGCAAATTTTAACTGATATTTGCAAAACAACTATTCCATTATTCTGCCATCCATGTTAGTTATGCGGTTATTGACCCTATGAGTCAGCAAATATCTTTGACAATGACCTGCGAGCACCACCCCTGCAGCGCTCAAGTGCCAAGATATAAAGTTTGACTGTAGAAATGAGGCTGTTGTGTGGTGGTTAATTTTTTCAGATATTTATTAAATTAATGGGAATAAATTAAAATCAGAAATTACATTATTTCATGAAACTTTTGAGCATCAAATAGTAATTTGATTATTTCTCTGTTAACAGGCATTGGAAAATACAAATGAGCGCTCTGTGCCAATTGTGCACACAAATCAGCCAGCTCTGAAGCAAGCTGCTCCTCCCCGTACTGAAGTTAAGGAGGACCCAAAGAAAGAAAAACAAGCAGCCAAATGAACTAAATTTTGTTTTTTTAGTATACATATATAGTTCAAGACTGCCTAATTTTAATTAAATATTTCTTGTATGAACTTAAGACTGCATTATTTTTTTGTAATTGATATTTCCTGTATTAACTTATAATTTTGATTTCAATTGTAATTTATTAAAATGTTCAAATAAAAACCACATTTAATATTTTTTAATTTTATTTTGAAATTCCTGTTCCTTTACCTCTAAGGTGGTATTAAAGATTGAAAACTGACTTTTTATTAGGTCCAAATTCTATTTTTAAATTATTGTGACACTTGCCTGTATTAGAATTTGTTCTTTAACACCCTCATGGTTAATGGGTAAAGTTCCAAATATTTCTTGAATACTTGCACCAGCTAAACACTTGCTTCTGTGGCACTTGCCTGTATTTACCACACCACTTTCTTGCTCTTAACGCACTGATGGTTATATAGATGACAGACTTCCAAGGCTATTGTGATACTGCTTTGCGATTAATGACCAATCCTATCCCAGTTTTTGTCAAAAAGTCTTAACAAAAACAGAACACCAACTCAACATTTTACAATCATATAAAAGAAACAGGACACAAATACACAGACATTTACCACAACCTAGAAATCCTACACATCAACAAAAAAGGACCACATCTCAACACACTTGAAAAATATGAAATTTACAAAAACACATAGTACAAACATACTAAACAAAAAAAAACAATACAAATCGTACATACTATTTGATACTATCGAAAACCTACCTTTAAAACCATCGTACATACTATTTGATACTATCGAAAACCTACCTTTAAAACCATCGTACATACTATTTGATACTATCGAAAACCTACCTTTAAAACCATCGTACATACTATTTGATACTATCGAAAACCTACCTTTAAAACCATCGTACATACTATTTGATACTATCGAAAACCTACCTTCAAAAGACGAGATCGGCACATAGCGATCGAAAACGTTCCGTCTCATTAAGTCTCAACAAATTTACTAAATTTAAAGTTAGGGTAGTCGTAAACTATAGTTTTAAGTGATTAATAAGATTCACTGAACGTAACTACAAAATTCAAGAATATAATGCAATTAAACGTAAGTAGAAATTCTAGGAAATCTGTGGCTCTTACCATGATTGCGATTGTGATCTTTGTTCACACAGCCCTTAGCTCAGTGGACACACACTTTCCTGGTGCACTCATCCAAACAGATAGGTTTGTTGCACACAATGTCTTCTTTCGCCTCCCTGAAGGACAAGTGGTACAGGTTTTCCTTATCTCCAATCTATCACTGGGGGCTGCATCTTCACCTCCTGGTCCGTGTGGTTGAATCCGGTCTAGTGACAGGTTTTCACCCAAAGTTTTCTTGATGTTGTCTCTTAACTCTCGATGAAGGCTTGGCATTGAAAGTTTCTTTTGTAGATTGGGAACCTATAATTAGTTCATATCCCAAAGATTTTATGAAATCAAAACGTGTCATCAAAGGTGAATGCCAAAACCCCATAAACAAAATAAAGGCATTTACTGTACCAATATTCAACAATCGATAAAATATGGAAGAAGGCCATAGTTTTTCGACTTGACGTATAAATAGTGCACTTCATATCAATTAAATCAATGAATTTTGTAGTCAATTACGTTCCATGAATCTTATTAATCACTTAAAACAATGGCTTATGACTATCCGAACTACAAGTTTTGTAAATTTGTTAAAACTTACTGAGACAGAACGTTTTCGATCGCTATGTGCCAATCTTGATCCAATAACTCCAAGCAGAAGACACTGATGAAGATCGGCACATAGCGATCGAAAACGTTCTGTCTCAGTAAGTTTTAACAAATTTACTAAACTTAAAGTTCGGATAGTCATAAACCATTGTTTTAAGTAATTAATTAAATCAACGCCACACTTAGTTTTATTATAGTGACATATGATTTCTGGTTTTTCTTCTCGGTATTCTGTTCCACAAAAAATCAAAATTAACATGAATTCAACATATACCGCAAGCCAAGCATGACAGACGCATTGATACATAATTCATCGAACCACCCAATACAACATAAACAAGCAGAATTCAAACATTTACTACACAGACTAAATAAAATACCTATGTCCACAACTAACTACACAAAGGAACTAAACACAATCAAATATTTAGCTCACAAAAATGGATATGACAATTATTTAATAGACAAACTACACACAAAAATTCCCAACAAGAACAGTAACAACAAACACACGAACACAAACAAATGCATCACCCTTACATACATAAACAAACTCATAAATAAGATAGCACACCAATTAAAAAAAAAGCATTATACAATGTAGCTTACAGAACAACAAATAAAAGCCAATCATCTATCAGACACAGCATTAATAAAAATACCAACACATACAATAACCCAGGAGTATACAAACTAAAATGCAACAACTGCAATAAGTTCTATATTGGGCAAACAGGCAAATCTTTTGCCGAAAGATATAAAGAACACAAAAGGGCACTGCACACTACTATTGAATCCACCATCGCAAATCACATCATGGACACTCATGCAAAAGTATGGAAAATAACATGGGCATCCTCCACACATGCAACAAAGGCCATAAATTAAACACACTAGAACAATTTGTAATATATGGACATAGCAACACACATAAAAATGACATCCTAAATGAACAAACACGGCACAGATCACACATACCCTTCGATCACACCACTTCTAACTTTCAAAAAAATGGTACGAGGAAGCATTCCTAGCGGCAAAAATACGAGGCTGAAGAAGTCGTAAGACAAAAACGTTTCCTCCAAGTGTAAGTTAACAATTAACCACTTTTAGTTAACAAATGTCTGGTCGCAAGTAATAACAAAAGTGTAATTTGTAATTTACAACCAGCTCGTCATGAACAGCAACAAGATTTCAATATTTAGAAATATTATTATAAGCAATGAATATTTGTCTAAGAGTTTCCTTATTTTTATAAATTTCTATTATTTTGTATAAATAGCGGGTCTTTAAATTGAGCATGAGAATAGAATTTACAAAGCTATGCATGACAGAAAGAGAGAGAGAAGTTGAATGAGGCAGAGAGAGAGAGAGAGAGAGAGAGTCAAACAGTTACAAGGTACAGGTATCGCCATGCCAGCTGTCTATATCACTGACATTAGATGTTGCACATCAAAATTCTTCCTGCTTCTGAACAATAATTCAGTCTTCCTACATTTAGGCCTATAGTTAAAATATTTTTAACAAGTAAAAATATTGTGTTTTATATTATAATAAATTTGTTATAGGTATCTTTTTGTGGAAAGTTTTCAAACATTTTTACTGCTAAAAATGTGCTTAGTATATATTATTAATGCACAGTCTAGAACATGTAAATTTCCTTATTTAGACATAAAAAAATTAGTATAGGTATTTTTGTAATTGAAAAAGTAAAAAATTTATTTAAACAAATACCACCATTGTGTCCCATTAAGGAAAGCAATGTGCCCCATTGTAAACTTAGATTATAACTCATAGCAGATTATAGAGATATCCCCAAAAACATCCTTATTAACCAATAAATTAATTGCTATGAAAGATAAATGTTATAATATTTGTCCAAGTATAAACTACTAACTCAAGTTGAAATTGAAAAACAACAAAGTTGATCAGAGGAATTTTTACTTTATTATTAACTAAAACACTTGGCTTAATGGAAAAAAATTGGTAGCTCACATGAAGATGCAATCAATAATTATTTATTATTAAAATAATTTACAACTTGCTTGAACTTATAAGTTGTAAGTCATTAATTAGTTTATTACATTAACTAACATTATATTAGATTACATTAAATCTTATTTATTCATTTTTTTAAAGTATATGACAAACTGAGGTGGGTTTAATTATGAGAGAGCTTCGGTACTTTTAAGCTATGAAAATTATTTAAAGGATTTGGTTAAATAATGAGTCTCATTTATATTTATTTCAGCTTGAAAACTTTGTTTTAAATTAATCTTCTCCTACAACCTTACTGACAATGATTTTAAACTATTTTGTTGTTTGTAGTATACATTTTCTAAAATATAATTTATAATTTTAGTATAAAAAATGTAAACTATTTTCCCAATATGTGTAAAATAATTCATGTCTGTGACTATTAATAATCTACTTACATTACTTCCGTGTAGTAACTGACACTGTAATGAGAAATTTTAGTATACTCTATAACAATTTGTAGCCCATGTGTATAGTGACCTTGTATCCACAGGATACAAGTTTAACAACAGATATTTCACAGATTATATGACATTGAAAACTCATCCACTGGAACATTTTGTAACACAATAGAGGAGGAGCTTTATAATGTCATAGAAAGTACAAGGTTTGACATTGAAAGGGTATTCTATTATGAAATGTATATCAACTATACAAAAAAACATTTAAAAAAATGTATTAAATGGAAATTTTAATAGTATATTTTAAACAATTTCTTCATTTATAAAATGTTAAAAATGACCTTGTAATATATTTATATTCATGAATTAATTGTTTGTTGAGGCTAGTAAATAAAAACCAAGATTCTACATTATTTGTAAAAAACCATTGCCAGATGAAATTTGACAAATCTTGTTAAAACATTAGGTAAATTACAATTGCAATTGAAAAGACAAAATAAATTTATCCATTTTAAAGTGTATAGATTTAATTAAAGTAGCATTAACTTTGATTTATAATAAAGGTGGATCCATTGTTAGTCCAGAGTTCTATTCTGTTATTATTGTCTTATAATAATCATTTTAAAATAAAAGTGGGTTCTACTTTAGTCACATATATTTTATATGTCTATAACAAATAACTCAAGTTCAAGATAAAAACAAATTACGCAAGCTAAATATTATAATTATGACCAGAATATAGATATAAAAGAGAACCTGTTTGAAATGGAAAATGGGAAAGGAGACATGAATGCAGTTTTATTACTGATGAAGGCAGTATGGTTGCTGATAGTATGTTATGTTTAATAAAGTTTTTGTTGTGAGAAAATTGTATACCAGTTTGTATTTCTTATACGTTTAACCTCACAAGATAGGTAAAATTTTAATAGGCAAACAACACACAATTACATTAATACCATACACCAAAACCTCACATTTACCCTTGAATTAGAAGAAAACAATAAAATAAACTTCCTAGACCTTACCATAACCAAACACAATTTAAAAATATACAGAAAACCAACAACTACCGATACTATCCTACATAATACATCTAATCACCCCACACAACACAAACACACTGCATTTAATCATATGTTACACTGCCTAATCAATACACCTATGCTACAGAAAGACTATGACAAAGAACTCAATACAATAAAATACATTGCTCAGCAAAACGGCTACCAACACACAATCATAGACAACATACTCACTAAATATAAACATAAACATCATCTAATGGCCACGCAGACAAACCACACAAAAAACAACAAATACCACAACAAAAACACACACAAAATAGCCTCTACATTCAAATACCCTCACTACCAAATATAAAACCAAACAACAAACACTTTAAGACAGCATATACAACCCTTTTAAAAACAAACAGACAAATACAAACTACCCGGTATTTTCAAATTAACATGTAATGATTGTCCCAGCTATTATATCGGTTAAACTGGTAGGTCATTTTATACACGCTTCTAAGAACACATTGCTCAAAGAAAAACTAGTTAGTATTGTAGAAACACAAGATATACAAACACTACACAACAGATCAAGAAAACATATTAAATGATCACAGACATTTTAAGGCCATCACCCTTTTTCACTACATAGCACACAACCAAAATAACCCACCCCTTCCACAGTCATAAATCCATCCCGACAACCTCTGTACCTAATGCGTTTGCCGCCAGTAGAGGCTTTACTTCGTAAAAGGAACGATTGTTTCAAAACGCGTCAACAAGTAAGTCCTTATGTATTCACTTTGTTAAGTATTTTTAATTATAGTTAAATTATATGAAACTTTGTAAAAGTGTTTTTTAAAAAATAATTATTAGGAGAAAAATGTAAACAAATTTGTTTTTACCAGAGTATATGCAACTTGCCCTGAGCAACCTCCAGTGTAGGTTGAAAAGTATTTCTCCTAAAAGTTTATTAGTCACAAAAACCAAAATAATAAGAACACGCCAGGACAGTAATACCGTCTGCAAAAATTTGAGTATTATAAAAATGTGTTAAATTGCAAAATATAGTTGAATGAAATGAGTTTAATTCTATTAATTTACTCTTAATGTATTACCTATTATAAATGATAAGAGGAATCTAAACAAAAAATCTTGCTTGAACCTGGAAATACATGTACACCTGTAAGCTTAGTTTAATATATTATACAATGTAATAATAAATTTACACATTGTGTAGATTAACAATGAATTTAAACTATGTATTGTGATACTCCTTATAAGCTGCATTAAGATATTTTTGCAAAAAATGATACAATGATATATTTAAAAAGATATTTTTTCATAAAAAAGCAACAAATTATATAATACTTTGTAAAAGTTTTTAAAAAAATTTTATTAGGACAAAAATGTAAACAAATTTGAATTTAAACTATGATTGTATGTGTAAAGGAATTTACACTAAAATGTCATAGTTCTGAATTAAATTCATTGTCTATGACATTTTGTATATCTTTCAAAATAAAACGTTGTACCCAAACTACCACTTAAGTTTTTAATTGTGTCCTGCTCAGAAGAAAGAAAAGATCTTTTGAATGTGTCACCATTTTTTATCCAAACGTCATAACTGGATGTGCAGCAGGTCCTGTCTATTCCATAAGGATGTCATGGAATGGAACACTGCTGTTGGAAACAAGTAGTTCGAAGCAATCCTAATATTTACTAAAAATGACCTCCTTCTTTGATCAGGTCAAGGTTTCTGTTGCACCCCACAAAACCTTGTACTCATCAAAGGAAGTGATATCATCCAGGGATCTTTTGTATGTCCGTGAGGACAAAATCAAAACTGAACTGAGATGCCGTTCAAATTATAAGGATGGAAAACGGTCAAAAAGTTCCAACAAAATCATTATTTCTGACATTCAGGAAACCATTTATCCCGAAATATCTATATGCTGGGTATCAACGACTTCCTGTGAGGTCCTATGTTCCCAATACTTGCTGGTGATTCAAATGCCAACGTTTTGGACACATCAGCTCTTCATGCTCTAAGCCAGAGGTATTTGGCCAGTGTGCATCTGAAAGCCATATTGAGAAAAAGGGTTTGCATAACTTTTACAAACTTAAAAATTTTTTTTTTAATGCAGTTTTTGTGTTGTACATTTTGAGGTTTTTTTGATAAAAATTACACTTTTGGTATCTCTTGGCAAAAAACCACTACTTACTGATATTTTTCAGCAGACGCGTTTCCCACTAGGTCAGTGCATTATTCATGGCAAGACTCTTGTTCGTGACTCACAGAATTGAAGAATGCACTGACCTAGTGTGAAAGGTGTATGTTAAAAAATATCAGTAGGTAGTGGTTTTTTTGCCAAGTGATACCAAAAGTGTATTTTTTTTTTAAACTTAAACCAGAGAAAATTTTCAGTAAGTTTTAAAATATTTAAGTGTGTGATTTTTTGGGCTACAAGTTTCATTCTGAAATTACTCTGTTAAACTTTCAATTGTATTACTTTTTTTTAATGATTTGACTTTTTTTTATTGATCATCTTGATTTTTTTTAGTGATCATTAATCAATTTAAGCTGGCAAAAAACCATTACCAGTTTTTACTGATATTTTACTGATGCATTTTGTACTTAACGTGCATTGTTCAATACTTCAAGTCACAGCTGACTTACAAGAGTGAAACGATTCTGCTGAGAAACATCACTAAGCAGTGATTGCTAAGTTAAATTAATACAAATTTATTACGGTGGTTAATCATCTGGTAATATAACTCAATGTAGAAAGCTATATATATTTGAATTACATTTATACAAGTTTGTAGTTATTGTTAAATTTTTTCTTCTTATAATGTGGAAAGCACTTGCTTCAAAGATGTATCACCACTTTAAATAAATGTCTCACTCTCTAAAAAGATAGATTAACTACTTTCCAATTGTTATTTAGTCTATAATTAAATGATACTTATCTAAGTGAATATGTAGGGTTTACTTGCTAATGCATTTCGAAACGATCGTTCCTTTTACAAAGCAAAGTCTACTGGTGGCGTCCCTGCTAGGTACAAAAGTTGTTGGTTCTAGATTTATGAGTGTAGAGGGGGTGGGTTAAGTTGGTTGTGTGCTATGTAATGGAACAGGGTGTTGGCTTCAAAATTCGTGTTATCATTTAATATTTTTTCATTATCAGTTGCATAGTGTTGTATATTCCGTTAAATATCATTTAATTATAAAAAACTTTGAAGCCAACAGCCTTTTCTATTATATGACACACAACTCAAACAATCCACCCCATTCCACAGTCATAAATTCATTCCCGTTAGAGCCTTTACACCTAACCGATGCCGCCAGTAGAGGGTTAGCTTCGTAAAAGGAACGAATGTTTTGGAACATGTCAGCAAGTAAGCAATTACGTATTCACTTAGTTAATTTTAAAACTATTAAAACTATATAAAAGTAATTTTAAAACTATTTTAATTATAGTTTAATCAGTGAATTCAAGATGATTACAACAATGGTTGTTTAGTGAGTATAATATTGGCTTGACTGCCAATTAGCTAAGCTACAATGTTTTATTGTAATTTCAATTTTACTGTAACTTTTTAAAATGTAAGCAGTTCAAATATAATAATGAAAACTCAGACTTATTTAGACATTTGCAAGACACTTGTTTTCTGAAAAAAATAACAGTTAATCAAATATTTTTTTTTATTCCAACATCCAAATCTTGATATCATTTCAACAACCAATAATTGTCTTTTTTTCATTTTATAGAAAATTTTAAGAAATGTAAGAAAGCTGTCAAAGATGTCAAAAAGTGTATGTGAGTTATAATGTAATTGCATGTTGAGTATGCGTGAGGGTGTAGTTTGAAATATTTGTGTATCTCATATTTTTTGGTTGTGTATCATTGGTTATTCTTTTTGTTTTTGAAGAATTTGTAATTTTAACTACAACTAACATACTATAACTACACTCAAAATGTTCTTAATTCCTTTGTATTTTGAATATTCTTCTTTACTTTATCTATATCCTTTCACATATGTTTTAATCAATAAATTTTATACACACATATACAGTATTTTCGTTGCTCTTTAATTAAGTTTTTATTTTACAAACCTTTATTTAACATATTGAGGTTTAAACAACATGAAGAGCATACCAAGAGCACAGTGGTACAATATACTACAATGAAAATATTGGAAAGAACCCCTAATACCACAAAAAATAATCAAAAATAACAAATAAAACAAGTTACTTAAGATTAAACCCTTATGTACATTTCGATGACCAAGTCATCATCATCAGAGGGTCTTATTACAAATTACAATCTAGCAAACAAGAAGTTACAAACTAGAATTATGATCATCATTCTAGTTTGTAACTTCTTGTTTGCTAAATTGTAATTTGTAATAAGACCCTCTGATGATGATGACATGGTCATCGAAATGTACATAAGGGTTTAATCTTAAGTAACTTGTTTTATTTGTTATTTTTGATATTTTTTTGTGGTATTGGGGTTCTTTTCCAATATTTTCATTGTTATATTGAGGTTTATTAAGATTAAAGTATAAGTGAGTCATATATTATTTCATTTGAGTGTGTCTATTTCAATATGTATTTTACTGATTCTTCCAAGGAATATGATCTTTATTTGAATTTCCACTGATAAAAGATATTTTAAAAGCATCAAGTAGTGCAAAATACCATTATTGTCAATGTAACCAAAAACAAAGTGTAAACCATCAGCACAGATATTTGATAACATATTTAAGATGTTTAATCCATGAGCTTGTTTGTAAAAATCCTACACATAAAGTAAAGTCTAACAAGAATTTTAAAACTTTCAGAATTGTTAAAGATATGATTAATAATTTTTTTAAAAACATTATTTGAAGAAAACTACAGTGCATTTATTTTTATAATGATCTCTCAATAATCACCAAGGCACAACAAGGGCTAAATGAAGATAAAACTCATTTTGATCATAACAGACATTTTTATTTTAAGCCTAGAGAGGTTAGATTGTGAAAGTTACATTCATTAACTTTGTTTTTTAATAAATAAACTATTTTTAATAGATCTTCCTCATACTCCCCGATTCTTTTGAAAATAAGAAACATTCATACTCACACAATTAGTTTATTTGGTTAAGCTCATTTTCTGTCAGATTGGAGGTTACTTCTGAAGAAAACAGCATCAGCGGTTAGTAAGTGAATCAATTGAACAACTTAATTTTAACAGTGACAGTGGTAGAGATGATGGCCTACCAGCTGATGAACCTGACGAACCGAAGATTAAGGAGGATCCATTTGTTACTATTGATATACTAAACAATCTAGGCGATGATGAAGTGGAAAGACGAGTAGACAAATTTTGTGACATGGAAAACTTACCTCTTGAAGAAAGACTTCATACTCACAAGTTAGAAGACAAAATACTTGTGAAGCTTTCTTATATAAGAAAAATTGTCAAGTGTTGGATCTTGAGAAATTTGAATTGGACCTCTTAGAATCGAATTCAGCAGAAAAATATAATTTTGAAAAGGATTGGACTTGTAAGCCATGTGGCCATGTAAGTCAAAACAACAACAGTTCCAGAAATTGAATGTTCAATTGAAATGAAATTATATTGTAAGTGAATTTGTCACAATAGATGAGATCCTGACATCATTTCAAGAAAAGAGCTCATTCTGACAACAACATATTCTGCCTGGACATTTAATCTTTGGCTTCGAAAAGGCACTTTGGTGTCTTATGTGGCTAAGAAAAATAAGACTGTAGAACTCTTATCTTCCACGCTCATTGACACTCTAGTCAATTGTGATGAAGATTGTACTATCTGTGGGAAGCCAGAAATAATATTAGAAAAAAAATGTTTAAACTGTTGAAATAAAATTTGCTTAAACTTTTTTCTTACAGTAAAGTCTATATTAATGGATTAAGAGTTTTTAAAAATAAGTAAGAATTTATTTTAAAATAAGTAAGAATTTATTTTCAAAAATTTTCTAATTAAAAATGTTATCCCATTACAATAAGAAATACATAATATAAAAAAATATATGCACAAGACGACTGTTCGATGTTAAATTGGTTGTTTACTATGTAATGGAACAGGCTTTTGACTTCAAAGTGTCTATGGTCATTTAATATACTCGTATATTTTTTGTCTGTTCCATGTTGTTTGTATATTTCATATTTTTCTATGGTTGTTTTTTACTTTGGTTTAATAAATGTAGAGTATTTAAATTATTATTTATGTTTGTGTATCTGTGTTGCATAGCTGGATTGTGGGTTTAAGTTATTTATTTTGTTGATGTGTTAATTGAAGAGTGTGTTGAATGATCTACCGGTTTGTCAATATAATAGCTGGGACACTCATTACATGTTATTTTCTACATCATTTTGGATGGATTTTATTTGTCTGTTTGTTGTTGAAAGGGTTGTATGTGTTGTCTTAAAGTGTTCATTGTTTTGTATGATATTCGGTAATTAAGTCTTTTGAATGTGGAAGCAATTTTGTATGTGTATGTTCGTTGTGGTATGTGAGAGATATGTATTTGTTGTTTTATGTGTGGTTTGTTGGTGTGGCCGTTTGGTGATGTTTATATTTAATTTTCATGAGTATGTTGTCAATAAGTGTATTTGTAGCCGTATTGTTGAGCGATGTATTTTATTGTATTGATTTCTTCGTCATAGTCCTTTTGTAAAATAGGTAGGTATATTGATTATCCCGTGTAACATATGAATAAATACAGCTTGTTTGTTTTGTGTGGGGTGATTAAAAGTGTTATGTATAACAGTATCAGTGGCTGTTGGTTTTCTGTATATTTTGAAAAACCATTTGTGTTTGGTGATGGTAAGATCTAGAAAGTTTATTTTATTTGTTTCCTTCTAATTCAAGGGTAAATGTGAGGTTTTTGTGTATGGCATTAATATAAATGTGTAGGTGTTTCATTTGCCGTTTGTTGCCGTTGTATAATAGTAAAATGTCGTCTACATATCTGTGGTAATAAATTATTTTTTGTGTATGTTGTTCTGTAAAGTGTATTGTTGTTCAATGTGTTGTAGGAATATTTCTGCTAGAATACCTGAGATGGAGGAACCCATAGACAGGCCATCTTTTTGTGTGTAGAATTTGTGTTAATATGAGAAGTAGTTTTGTGATGTAGTACAACTTTAATTGCTTCTTACAAAATCTATCATGTGTTAGCTAAAATTTTAAAAAAATAAAACATTCACATTTTGGGATATAGTGTTAAGATAGCAATAGTTAAGAGTGCCAAATATCTTATGATTAAAAATAAATCTAAAATTGTGTTTTCTATAAGAAATATACAGTCGTCTCAAACAGTTGTTTGACTGTGAAATAGATAAATATTTCTCGATTTTCATTCTTGAAAATATTCTATACTCCAGAATCACACCGTATACAATATTCTACTGATTTAAATTAAATTTGTTTGGAAGTTCAAATGTAAAAAATTCATATTATTATCAATTTGCAATTACCGGACAAAAATATAGATATCTTATAAAAGTATAACAGGTATATATTTTCGATTATACTGTACTATGTATAAACCAACTATCAACTGGAACTGGAACTGTGAATCGATTAGAATGTTGTGATGGAAATGTTTGAAATTGTAGTTAATTGAATTCCTTTTCAAAAATGTTTAATAATTTTAGGTCATTTATTATTTGTTGATACTAAAAAATTAATATTTGTAAAGTTTTATTTTTTGTTTTGTTTTTGAAAATCTGCGCGGTAAAGACAATTGCAGTAAGTATTTTAACCTCAATTAGTTACAGGTATACCGTTCAAATTTAATAAATATATTGATTGAAAGGTTTTTTTAATTTTGAGTCAAAATTTTTATAATTACTATTTAATTTTTTAGCTAATTCTTTACGAATTAGAGCGTACAAAACTTATGTTTTTACTTCTGTAAATAAACTTTGATTTCTGTTTATGAAGTATTGTGAAAAACAGATTAAGATATCGATATAAGATTCTTTATGGTTTAGGAAAAGGAAATAACAAATAATAATGCTTCTTCTTTATAGCAGCTCAGGAGAAGACCTGATCTCTATTAGTAGTAAAATTTCTCTTTAAAAAGAGGACAAAATTAAAGTAGAGGTAGTTGCTTGAAAAACTCATAGTACTACTGGGAATGAATGTTTAAATATGCCCTTAAAAGTATTACTTGCAGTGCATTAAAAGTATGAAATATTTATTGATTTTTTTGGTAAAAAAATGTCAGATACATGATTTCCAAATCTGGCAATTATTGTTTATCTAGACACCAGCTCTCAAGGTCCTACAGGCGGGTTAGGTCCATTTTTTTACTATTTTTAATAACACTTGGCAAAAAAGCCACTACTTACTGATATTTTTCAGTAGATGCGTTATTGTTCAATGCTGTGAGTGATAGACAATAATGTTCCTCTGGTGTGTTGTATTGGTGGGTATTATTGTCCGTAGAGTAGTTGTTAATTATGTGTTAATTTGTTAGATAAAGTCAATTAAAAGTGAATAAAAATCCGATTGCAAAACAGGGTAGTTCAGTAGATTCTCCTGATCCCCAGCAGTTGTTGAAACGTAGGCAAAATTTTAGTGTTGCTTATTGTAATCATATTGAATTCACTGATTAAGCTATAAGTGAGTATTCACTTTAGAACTTACTTCCTGTCGTGTTTCAATGAAACGATTGCTTCAAAACACATCAGCAAGTAAGTTCTAAAGTATTAACTCAGTTATGCAATAATTACTTATAGTAAAATTTTAGTATTTGGTTGAAGCATTGTCTTTTCGCAAGCAGGACTTACACATGGCCTTCAGGCTCTTTTAGACTGGTACCACGGGGTTGTTGCACCAAGCTTCTCGTGTGTCAGGCCTGATGATAGTTACCCAGTCAGGTATCACAAGTTTAAGGTTAGGTTCATATAGTGTGGTTTTACATGCTGCACCATATACACTATCGTTATGTTATAGGGATAGAAGTCGCAGACTATGTCTAGATATTATACATTTGTTTAAAAAAATCACCTGGAGGTGTAGGAAGTCCTTAAGGACACAAACAACAAAATAAAATTGTATTAATTACAAATTCTGAAAACACATAAAAATTACATTACTTATAACAAACATAAAATCAAGGTTTTTCTAGCTACAATAAATAAATAGATTTGGTTATAAAATAGAAACAAAATAAAGTTTGCTGGCATAGGTCTGCTGGTTGGTAAGTCAAATGTCTCACTTTCCATCGCCACATGTTACATGAACATATTTAATTTGGTACATAAGCTTGTTTTGAAAAAACAAACAAATCTATTGGAACTGAATAATTTTCTTGAAGGTTTATTGTAATCTAATTTTGTTGTCATAAAAAGAGCTAGATTTTATAATGTTTCCTGTATGGTATAAAGTGTGGTGATGTGTCTTTTTTTCAACATTTTTAATTTGTGAACACCATGATTAATTACTTTTTCCATGTTTCTGAAGACTTTTAAATCAATCAGGAGTAATTTTGTTTGCAAAATCGATGATATCTGAATGACCAATAATTACCTCTTTTTTCTTTAAAACTTCTACATTACTAACCTAACCTGTTTATTATTTATTTTAATTAATAATTGTTTACTAATAATAAAATAAAAGCTTGCCAATAACAAAGGCACCACAAATAAAAAAATGTTATACACTAGTGACAGAATTTGTAAAATTGAATGCCAAAATTGTAAAAACAATATGCGTTGGCAAAATACAAAAGAAATTAAAGCTCAATTAAAAGCCTACATTTAACCAAACATTTTTATTTAAAACCTAGCCACACATACATTAATAACCATACATTCATTCCACACAACAAAAACCGTACAATTAATAAATAAAAAAATATTTGTTGATCCCATCTTCACGTGAGCTACTAGTTTTCACTAAAACACTTGTAAATATTTTACAAACTTGCCTGTAGTAGCACTTTATTATATTTGTTGAGAACGGCCATTTCGGGAAATGTGTCCCATTGTCAACTCAGACCATTACTGATCTCAAGGTTTACGTAGGTTAGGGTGGGGGGTGGGATATTATGGTGGTGGTGTGGGTGTACTTTGTAAGTATTAGGAGTTATGATGTCAAAAAGTGAGTGTGAGTTATAATGTAATTGTGTGTTGAGTGTAGCTGTGTAGGGTGTAGTTTGAAATGTCTGTATATTCGTACTGTATATTCATATTGTTCGGTTGTGTAACGTTGGTTATTTCTGTAAGGTTTATGAAGAATTTGTAGGTTGGATGCTATGTCTATGTAGTCATCTTTTGTGGACTTGAGATGATTGGCGAAGTTTGATTTGTAATTATTGTTTGTTAGTGCGTTTATATGTTCTTGGTAGTATGTATAGAAAGACCTCCCTGTCTTGCCTATGTAAAAACTGGGGCACAAACTGCAAGTTAGTTTGTAAACTCCAGCAGCGTTGTAAATGTTGTTGGTTTTATTGTTGGGTTTAAATTGTTTATTGAGAGTGATGTGTGTGGAGTAGGCTATTTTGTAATTGTATTTTCATAGCGTGTTGGTTAGATTGTGGGATGATCTGTATGGTATTGTTAAGTATTTTATGGGTTTGTCGTGTTGTGTGTTTGTATTTGGGTTATTGGGTTTTTTTTAGGCGGTTGTATAATTTGTGAATCATTGTTGTGTTGTATCAGTTAGTTTATGCTATATGTTTTATGGTATTTAACTCTTGGCAGTGTTCTTCTTTATCTAACGGTGTTATAAGCAGGCGTGTCTATCATGGTGTTGTAAGCAGCTAGATAATGTTGGTGTGGGTGGTTTGAGGAGATGTGAATGGTAGTATTGTTAATGGTGGGTTTTTGGTATATGTTGAATTTATGTGTTTGTTTAAAATAAAAAAACATTGAAAAGCCTAAAAATATCAACCTAGGAACAGTTACAGGTTTATAAACATAAAATAATAAACAAATAAGTTCATTAAAACAAAAAATGAAAAATTATTCAACTTAATAGACGAACCTAGCCCTAAATTTGACCATTGTAATGAAAAAAAATTAATAAAATAAAACATTATTGAGACCATGTTATGTTAATCTAATCTCTCGAAGGACACTGCAGTCCAACACTTAAAATGGAATAACCATGCCTTTCGAAAGTCAACTCACAAAAATCCATCAAATATGATTCTTGTTTAAGTATATGTAGATTTATATATAAATAAATACATACAAAGTATATGAAAATCAGGGTTGATAATGCCTTTGTCACGTATTACCAACATTAATCTAAAATATAATTTTTGTATTATTTGTTTCCATCTTATATTTGAGTTACTAGTATTTATTTTTACACTTAAAAATTATTGTTACACTTGTTATAATGAAGATAGTCATTTCAGGAGACATATGTCAAGATTTAGACTGTACCTCTAGGTATATAAACAGACCAAGAGGTGGGGAAACTATTTGACTGGTGTATGACAATTTAAGAGTAATTATATTAGTATAATTGTCAACAAATGCTATTGTATTTTTAGAATGGTAGCATATTATGAAAGATATAGTGTCTGTGTGCAAATTACAGTGTAAAATTGTGTTGATTATTTTTATCGGGTGTAAATGTTTCCTTATCTTGTATTGTTTGACGGAGAGTTATACAGGATTTCTTACAGAAGCAACTGCTGGCATTCGGTTCACTGTATTTTACAGCTATCTAGGGGTAACCAGCTCAACCCGAAGTTGTTTTGTTTTGTTTTGCCCCAGAGCTCTATTTACAGAGAAAGACTTTGCATGCTCAGTGTGTAATTCCATGACAATGCCAAGATCTATACCAATGACGCTGTAGACCTACAACTTAATTAATCATGTGTAGGACATTTCAGTGAGGATATTAAAGAGAGTTACTATGTACCTGTAAGGTCTAGATCTAGTATGGATGCTGGACGAGGAGTGTTGATGGAGAAGAGGTTTTGGGCACTGGCAGTGGCAACATACCAAGGACATTGAGTCATTAGGACCACATGATCTCAGAGTTTCACAAGAAAAAGAAGCATAATTTCATATTGTGTGTAATGTTCATTATTTCATATTTTACAGTACATCACCTCTTGAAATACTCTTACAACCACAAAAATAACACAAGAAATTAACTAAAATTCAATACATAGTACAAGCTAATGGAAACAACACCTCAATCATTGTAGTTATCCTATTGTTTAAAAACCAATCTCATAAACCCTAAACCTAAATACCCACTTAATACACCTACAAAATATGTACCAAAACCCTATAGATCATCCAAAATACATAAACTAACCAGTACTTTTTATAAATACAATTTAAAAATAACCTACATCACACATAAAAGACGTAATATACAATTTAAACCTATTACCACAAACTTATGAATATATACAACCTCTGTGACAAATATAATTTGTTTTGCGAAAATTAATATTTACTTATTGATTATATTTAGCAAAAACTCACTACTTACTGTTGTTTTTCAGCAAAGCGTTTCACACTGAATCAGTGCATTGATCAATGCTGTGAGTTATGAACAACACTCATTGAAAATTATTTGTACATTAAAAACTCATTACATTAAAAAACTTTCTTACTCTTGATACTAATTACACATTATAACACTTACTAACCATAATACTCATTCCAACTTCACTAGACACCACTTCTCGTCAAAGCAAAACTACACAATAATATCAACAAACTTTCAAAATTTTCATAATCTTAGTAATACTTTATAATTGTACAATATAAAGTGCAGAAACATATCCGATTGTATGTGTCGTACTAAACATCCAGTTACACTACAATCTATATAGAACATTAACATAAAAACGATTGCTGGTCAATTGCCGTCTGAGTTGGCTAAGATCTTTTGACACATTTCCCGAATGGCTGTTTCTTTGTAAGATCAAAGTACGTGTTACTTTTGACAAGTTTTTCTATAATTTAAAGTATACGAAGGGTGATCAAAAAATACGGTAAATGAATTTTTATAGCAGCAACTGTTAACACTAAATCCATATGATGTAATTTGCCTAGTAGCTTGATCTGTTGAGACAGGCAGCAACAAGTTTCAACACGCTGGAGCTTGTCAGTCGACTGCCAGGGTCGCTAGAATGAGGTCGTGTTTATCGTGTTTGTCACGCATCATGGATTTCGAACAATGCATTAACATTAAGTTTTAAGTTGCAAAAGAATGACAAAGAAGCTAACGAAATGTTAAAATTTGTGTATGGTGATAATGTGGTAACTCTGAAGATTGTGTATAAGTGGTATGACCGATTTAACAGCAAAAATGAGTTAGTTGAAGTCGAGCAGCATTCGGGACATCCATTAACCTCAAAAACAGACGACAATGTGCAAAAATTAGAAACAATTGTTCGTTTAAACAGGCGAATGACTATTCGAGAGATATAGGAAGATCTTAACATCTCGTACGGTTCTTTTCAAATCATTTTAAACAATAATTTGCAAATGAGACGAGTGAGTGCAAAATTTGTTCCTAGACTTTTGAGTGATGAACAGAAGAAAAATCGTGTGTCAGTCTGCACAGAGTTGAAGGATTGTCTTCATGCAGATCCGGACTTCATGGCCAAAATTGTAACTGGAGATGAAAGTTTTGTCTTTGATATGACCCAGAGACCAAAATACAGAGTTTTCAATGGGAAACCAGTGCATCTACTCGCACTTAAAAGGCACGTCAATCAAAATTGAACATCAAGGTCATGCTAATTTTTTTTCGATAGTGAGGGCATAGTGCAATCAGAGTTCATTCCAAGGGGAACAACTGCGAACTTTGAACTTTATAAGGGCATACTGCAACGTTTGCGAAACGACATACGAAGAAAAAGACCAGAAAAATGGGCGAATGGCTTTCTTCTTCATTACGACAATGCGCAGTGTCACACCTCGCTTCTCATTCAGGAGTTTTTTGTCGAAAATAGTGTTCGTGGCTGACATTCACCATACTCACCCGATTTAGCACCATGTGACTTCTAGCTCTTTCCAAAAATTAAAACTATCCTTAAAGGAAAACGTTTTGACACCATTCTTGACATTGAGAGGGACACGACCACCGAGCAGCTAAATGCCCTTCCGAAAGAAGCCTTCCAGAAATGTTTTCAGTCATGTATTCAATGTTGGGATAAGTGCATTGCCAGCCAATGACAGTACTTTGAAGGAGATTAAATCGAATTTGATGTTTGTTTATTACTTTTTGAAATACAAAATTAATTCCCTGTATTTTTTTATGAGAGTGGTATAATACATAATTTCTGTGTTTGATAATGCTTTATTTTTTAAGACTTTTGTGCTAAAAAATATGATGTGTCAGTAAGTTTTTGTTTAGAAATTATAGTTATTGAGGTAATTATAGCTTTGAAAAGCTCTTACCTCACTAAGCTCAAACATAAAAGTTTTCCCCAACATAATGGACAACAAAATCCACTAATGTAAACTCTATTATTTTTTTCTAATATTGCAAAATAAGTTTTGGGCGTTAGGAGAAACAAAATTACTGTTTAGAAGTAGAAAAATGTGTTTAATGAATTTTCATTACAGCACTGTAATTTCTTTTTTTTTCAATTTATTTATTATAAACTGCAACTAAGATAAATCCTATCTATCAGCTTGCTTTCTGATGGAGATTACAATGTTCGTCTTGTTCCAATGAACGAGACTGACTTAATGTTGCTCTGGAATCAAGTCCAAAGGTTTAGTGCGCTTAAGTCTACGCACTGGTATCTTGTGAGCTAGTCGCATAACTGCAGGGTTTGTATGTTCCTGGAGCCGCCCGAAGTGATTCACTGCTGCAGTAGCGGCCTCCTCTCTCACGCTCTTCATCTTGAGGTCCCTAAGTATATGACGTACCATGGAGCTCCCACTATAGCTCTCAACACTATATTTTGGAAGCGTTCTATTACTTGTAAATTGATGCTCTTGGTGCATCCCCAAAGTGGTAACCCGTATGTCCATACTGGCTTTAGCATTTGCTTATAAACAAGGAGTTTATTGTAGGGGCTTAACTCCGAATACCGGTTCATGAGCCATGCTAGTCTTCTGTATCTTACATCGAGTTCATCTCTTTTTTTCTTCCCATGAGATTTCCAGTTCAATTTAGCTTCCAATGTTAAACCTAGGTATTTCACCTCCTTACAATTAGGAACAACCCGTCTATTTATTATGAGGTCAGTTTTGCTCTCTGCCTTATTGGTAAAAATAATATGAGCAGATTTATTTTCATTAAGTTTTATGCGCCACTGCTTACTCCACTCACTAACACTATCCAGGGTGATCTGAAATTTAGCTGTTGCGTCAGCCTCAATTTGTGCAACAGACAGGATAGCTGTGTCATCTGCAAACGTCGCCATAATTGTATTCCCATTTACAGGTATGTCCCTTGTATACAAGAGGTACAATACCGGTCCAAGGACACTACCCTGAGCCACCCCAGCAACTATGTCCCTGAAACCAGAGTACTCCCTATCCTGCTTGACGAGGAAGATTCTGTCCGCCAGATAGGACTTTAGTATTTGCCAGAATTCTTCTGGAAGATCTCGATGAATTTTATATAGTAAGCCATTGTGCCAAACACGATCAAATGCCTGGGAAATATCGAGGAAAACACCAGAGCATATCCTCTTCATCTCCAAGGTTTCCTCAACTACTTCTACAATTCGGTGCACCTGGTCTATAGTGGAGTGTTTGCTCCTGAAGCCGAATTGGTGGTTTGGAACCAAGCCTCGTTCTTCAATTATTGGTTTGAGTCGTTTCAGCAGCAGTCTCTTAAAAATCTTTGATGTCACTGGAAGCAATGATATCGGGCGATAAGATGTTTTCTCATTCGGTGGTTTCCCTGGCTTCGCAATCATTAAGATTTCAGCTACCTTCCACCGTCTCGGAACATATTTTAACTGGAAGCACGCATTGAGCAAGTGGAGAAGTTTCATGACAGCTCTGTGTAGCAGCTCCTTCAGGATCTCCAGTGATCAGATCATACCCGGGAGCTTTTTTATTTGAAACCTTTGTTAATTCTTCCTGAAGTTCTTTGAAGGTGGCATGTTGAATCATCAGGTTATCAGTCCTCCGTAAGTACGTGATATTTTCACTGGCAGTTTGTCTTGGCAAAGGGGTAAAGATATCTGCTAGATAGTCCGCAAAGACTCTACTTTTTCCTTATCAGTTTTAGCCCATGTGTGATTGCCGACTCTGATGGGTGGTATTTGTGTTTTTGGTCTCTTTAGTGAACTTGTGGCTTTCCACAGAGAATAGTCATTTACTTTATCTGCCGTCAGACCATGAAGGTAATTGCTGACTTCATCACTCTTGACTTGCCGCAGGGTGTCTCGTAGCTCATTAGTGAGACGATTTAGCGTGGTCTTGTCAGTTGGATCACGCGCCTGATGCCATCGCCGTCGAGCTTTCCTCTTCCCTTTCACTAATAGACGGACCTCAAACAGCACTGTAATACAAATTTTATAATAGGTATAGAGAACTTTATATATTAACAAAATTTTAGGGAAACAAGAACCGACTAAAAAGTGTTTCTCATAAAAGTAAGGTACAAGATATATACTATAAAAAAATATTTTATAATTATTAGTATTTACAAATCTATATCCATTAACATGAGTGCCCTCATTCTAATTTTCGAACAATAGCACGTATAACTGCAAAGGAATCTCGTATACCAGCACAAGCTTCATTTACTATCACTATATAGACATTACTTTGAAACTTCATTAACAGCAATTAACAACATTTCTTTAATATGCCTTTAAAACTCAAATACCAATTTTCATTTTTAAAATTGTGTACAATGTATATTTTCAACCATGTTTTTGGGCTGTTTTACACTTTCATGATGACAAAGATAGATAAATAATCCCACAGGCCACACAGTGTCTTTTCTCACAGTACAAAATAAAAAAATACAAAATTGTTTAAAAAAATAAAATACCCTTTTATAACAGAATTAGTATATGTTGTCAAAACAATTTATCAGTAGGGAAAAATACCTTTATAGCACTGAAGTTATGATGTTTAGCATTATTTTTCTTCTAGGACCTGGAAATTTAACTACAGTGTTTACAGTGTGTAGGAATTATAACAATTGTTAAACTCCAAGTAAAAAATTTGTAGAAGTTCCAGAGCTGCCAAGTTGATACCTGTAACAACATTCTATTCCATTGCCCTGTTGTTTTAACATTAAGTCAATCTCCATGTAGGTAAAACCCTAGAGGGTGGATTACTCAGTTTATCTAAATCTTAATTGACTCAAACAACTTTTTGATTTATTTGTTTCAGTTTATTTATATCACAAAAATTCGATGTGTATATATATATATATATATGCAGTAAACTCCCGATTATCCGTGGAATAGGGTGGCCCGGCAATGCCGGATAACGAATTCCCCGGATAATCCGCTATGAACAAAGAATACGCAAAACGATCGATAATCGATTATTATACCATAAGTTACACAAATAATGACCCCGGTTAGTGCAATTCACAAATAATCTTCAGAGGACAAAATAAATACAGAAAATAATTTAAAATGTCAATGTATTTGATGGATTATAACATGTACGTTTATATGTCTAACTATTTTACACATAATACTTTCACTTTTTAACAAAAAAATCTGTCACTTTCGTCTGTTTTTTGTGAGCATTGATTTAACTTTAATGTGCGATCTAAGTTTCTTGAGAACCATTTTGTCGGACAGTGTCTACTTGTGTCACGTGTGTCACAAAGCCATAAAGATCAATAATGTATATGACAGACATGGATAATGCATATGTCACGTCCTAGACTATTTATAGCCGAGATTAGCTGACATTTGTTTACAATCTTATGATACACATTAGGTTTTCGGGCGTCCAAGCATTTTGTCATTGTCTCTTATATACAGTAGTCTGCTCGCCCCTTTTATTTCGCTGGCCCGCGTCAGGATGCTTCCCTTTCAATGTAAACATTAGTACGTACATATTAACATATCTATTCCCTTCATCTTAACTTCTATTAAGCCTTATATGTATTTACGTCATAATTCACCGTTTGGAAATTTAAACACATGAATCTGATTGGAATAAAAATTGGATATTTGTAAAACAATGGCAGACCCCGGATAATCCGCAAACCGGTTAATCCACCCACGGATAATCGGGAGTTTACTGTACATATAAATATATATATACACACAATTATGATCTAACTTTCTATTATTTTAACTAACTAAAATAATGTTTAAAGGTTTAACATTTTGTTCAGGTCTTTGTGTGTGCAATACATTTATTTATCTCATAATTATATATTCTGTACTAAATGATAAAATTAGCCATTACCTGATTGGGGAGCGCTATAAATTCTCACTGACCTCAATTCACATGCACTTTCGTAAATCTACAATCTAAAACTAGGTTAAACTATTATTCTGGATTGTAAAAGCTATAAGTTTGCAAATAATTTTAACTCGGATATTTCTAAATAGATGTCATATACAAAATACAACATAACTGCATTTGATAAGTAAATCTACCTAATCTTGACAAAGCTATTATGTATAATGTTCATGTGCAACGAGTGATCAGATTCCTCGAAACGAAATCCCTAAGGGAAAAAGAAATACAGATGACCCCAAAAGTTAGAATCAATAGGGAGGTAAGATAAAATTTGAGGAACAACCTGAGAGGTGGAATTTGTATATCGTAAAAATTCACAAAATGGTGAAAAATGATAGCTATCTATAATGTATGTTTATATTATAAGATCAGAGTTTTACCCTCAAAACATTGTACATTAAAATACTAAATGGGTTCAAAAGATATATTTTTAACTTTACAATACAAATTTATATAAGAGTTGATGAATCATCAATTCCTTGATACTTTTGAGGTGTTTCTGCCGTATTAAAACTGATATAATGTAACAAATTAATTAAACCAATGTAAATTTTGTATAAACAAAACTATGGCAGTTTACAATTTCTTTAGGAATACATATATAATGTGTTTTAAAAAAAAAAGTGTTTTATTTTCAGTATTAATATGGCATTGGCAATGGGAGATGACGAAAATGTAATTGAAGAACCTGATATGTCTCGCTTGGATAAGGAAGATGATACGACTTTGCTCCAGACTTTTCAGATCAGGCCAAGTCTGGAAGAAAAGTAATTTTATTAAGTTACCTAAATTTCAAATAATTTTATCTGTAAGTTTCATATACTAAAGTGTTGGGCCATCTAGCAGAAATGTTTAAGTTGTTGACAACTTAAAAAATATTTAACTTGATGCTATTTATGTAAAAGTAACTCCATATATAGATTGGAAAGAACTATTGATATTAATAATTCTCTGATAAATAGTTTAAGTCTTAAACCAATCTTCTGTATTTTTTTAAACCAAAAACATGACTTCTTATTAATTTTAAATTTTTATCATTTTTTATTGTTCTAGTGGTCAACATTTAAATTCTAAAAATGAGGACATGCTTTCAGTTCTTATTGGTGATAAAAGTAATTGCCTGAAAATTATTTAAATCAATACATGTATTTTGAAAAGAACTTTTCAGTTGTAAAACTTTAGCTAATAATATACACTTTCCTGTAGCAGCATATAATTTATGATTTTATTAGAGCTGTTTCAGAGGTATAGTAGGGTGTAAATTAATCTGTTTGTAGAAAATGTATTGTTTATTTTTATGATGTGGTCACACTGCTAACCACGCCCTTTCTGTAAGTTGTTCTTCGTCTCTGTAGCAGTTACGTGACATAAATAATGGTTTATAAAAGTGTATTTAATTTTTCATTTCAAAATTACTATTTTGTGTTTGTGTGATTCTGTGTAATATATTGAATCATAGATTTAATTCCAAGAAAACATTCAAAAATTATTTTTGTTTCTAAGTGTGGTGTTGTACTAAAGTTATATACAGTAAACTCCCGATTATCCGTGGGTGGATTAACTGGTTTGCGGATTATCCGGGATCTGCCATTGTTTTACAAATATCCAATTTTTATTCCAATCAGATTCATGTGTTTAAATTTCAAAACGGTGAATTACGATGTAAATACATATAAGGCTTAATAGAAGTTAAGATAAAGGGAATAGATATGTAAATATGTACTTACTAATTTGACGTGGGCCAGCGAAAAAAAAGGGGCGAGCAGACTACTGTATATAAGAGACAATGACAAAATGCATAAGATTGTAAACAAAAGTCAGCTAATCTCGGCTGTAAATAGTCTGGGACGTGACATATGCATTATCCATGACTGTCATATACATTATCGATCTTTATGGCTTTGTGACACACGTGACACAAGTAGACACTGTGCGACAAAATGGTTCTCAAGAAACTTAGATCGCACATTTAAGCTAAATCAATGCTCACAAAAAAACAAACGAAAGTGACAGCTTTTTTTGTTAAAAAGTGAAAGTATTATGTGTAAAGGAAATTACATATGTACATACATACTTACTTTTGACATATACTTATGTACGTATTGTAAATAGTTAGACATATAAATGTACATGTTATAATCCCTCAAATACATCGACACTTTAAATTATTTTCTGTATTTATTTTGTCCTCTGAAGCTTATTTGTGAATTGCATTAACCGGGGTCATTATTTGTGTAACTTATGGTATAATAATCAATTATCGATCGTTTTGTGTATTCTCTGTTCATAGCGGATTATCCGGGGAATTCGTTATCCGGCGTTGCCGGGCCACCCTATTCCACGGAAAATCGGGAGTTATCTGTACAAGGGTAGGTCAAAACAAAATAATTTTTTTAAAAATGCTACACCACAGAAAACATGCCTCTGTGGTACATAAGTAAAATGCAAAGTAAAAACAAAATATATATTGAACCAACAACTAGCGCATTGTACTTAAAATGTTTTGTTTTTCGAAAGTTAGTCATTTTACAAGTATTTTTACAGTGCCTAACCAATAATATTTTATAGTGATATAGTGAAAATCTTTTATTAACTTAAACTCTGGATGCTACGGCGGATCTTATAAAACCATCTCGTTCCTTAGCTCTGAGGACTTTTTTAAATACTTGAGAAACTAACTTAACGCAGCGTTCCACGCTTACGTGTCCAACCCGTGTTAGTAACGGTACTGTCACATCCCACTATGTCAAGTTTGTCTAAAGGAATACCACCTTCTGTCATATAAGAGGTAATAATATAAGCGATGTCTTGAGCATATCCACTTGAAGGTGTGATGTGGCCAACATATATAGATCCAGGTTCTTGTATTATCTTCTTTTATTGTGTTTATAAAACGTGTTTTGTTGACATTCTCAATTACAAGGGTATTATCCTTCCTTCCTTCCTTCATAGTAAAGACCTTGGAGGGGTTTGCGCTCTTCTGTGCTCTGGTTTTGAAGTTCTCTGCATTTAGCTTTTTTCTCTCTTCTTATTTTACTTTTATGAACAACGTGGGAGTGGTTATCATTAGTTATGATACATATATCTTTCAGCACGCTTGAGGCTACAGCAGCTTATAAAAAGGCAATAATTTAGTGATATTTGAGTCTTTTGTACTACCACAAATTAAGAGATATTGTCTGTTTCACATTTATTTGCTATTCTTTAAATCTTTAATTAAACAATTTTCACTATAGCACTTTAAAATATTAATGGCTAAGCACTGTAAAAATAAATGAGAAAGAGTTTGATTTCTGAAATACACAAATATTTTAAGTATGATGCGATAGCTTGGGGCTTCAATGTGTACATTTTTTTACTTTGCATTTTACTTATCTACCCCAGAGGCAAGGTTTCTGCAGTACAGTGTTTAAAGAAAACATTATTTTTTTTCAACCCACCCTATTATATACCCTAGTTTTCTCAAGAAACGATATAAGCAAACAGCTTCCTTTTCTCAAGAAAAAGGTTATATGAGAAAAACAACTGTGACCCAGGATAAGTTGTTAGTAAAAAAAAGTAAAGTGAATCACAATTAACTGCTGTAGAGGTAAATCAAGTCATGGAACAAATTTACACAGATGCTAGATGCAAACCTCTTGACACTGGGTGGAAAGCTTGTCAACCAACTATTTTAAACACCAGCAATGTATAAATGTCTGTTCTTGTTAGCTTACGCTCATGCTAACTGGACTGTTGAAGACTAAAAAAATGTTTTCTGGCTATACAACAAGGCAGTATTAGGTCCAAGGGCAATGGATTTCATATGTTCAAAAAGTAGCAGATGAAAACAATCACTATCTCATATCCACCAATCAGTTAAAACGCCCACAGGCACAAATGTTTTGCATTTGATTCACATTGAAGGCTATTTTCTATTAGTTCCAGTATATGATATGTTAAAAAATGATATTGAAATTCTAAAGTCGAAGGTTATACTAAAACTTACTCTTTTCTTTTTTTTTGTAGTATTTGTAAAGTATATTCAGGAAAACATACAGATATTTAGCTTAAAATAAACTATGTGTGTTTATATCTATATATATAATTGCAACTCATAATTTTGTAAATTTATCATTAACTGAAAAATAAAGAAGTTAGTTGTAATAATAATGAAATGAAAAAACAGCTAGTTAAGTGCAAACTTCAGTGGCAGAAGATGTATTTATACATTTGAACAAAGTTTATACATATTTAAGCAACACATTTGTGCTATTTTTACAAATATGAAGTGCAATAGGAAACCTAAATTTTGAATGTTTTTTCATAATTAAAAATATTTACTTGTAAGAAAATTATTTTATATTTCAAATAAAGTGTCAAAAATAAAAAGCACAATATGATGTGTCAAGTTTATATTTAAATTATTGTTTTGATCATTATAGATTTAAATCACAAGATGTGAAAAACTTAATCCATGACGTATTACAAGAAGAGTTAACAGGCAAGAATTATGTTGCAGAAGAAGCAGAGGAATTGAGCAAAATTTTAGCATGTAAAATTAGAACTAAAGTCAAAGGTAACACTCACTTTCAAAAGCTTTAAATTTAAGCTTATTTATTAAAATAGAAATCATTTAAATCCTTTAATCTTGTAACATTCTTTTTCTAGCTCTTTAACAAGTAGGCACAAAATGTATTAAAATTACCAAATAAAAATTGACAATTGATTTCATGTCTTTAGCAAGAATCACTGCAACTGTTACTTATAATGTGTGTAGTGTTACACACTATCTGGTTGTTTTGTAAGATATGTTAGGTTAAGAAGTAAAGAAGAGCAGGGAAAGGTTTATAGTATCTTTGCAAACATATGTACCACTTGTTTAACCTAACATGGCTATGTAGGCTGCAAACAAACCAACTTGTATGTATGCTTACTACTTATTATTAATATTTAATAATTATTATTTTTTAATGCTGATCATTACAGTCAAATTATGACAACTCCAGTGTATACAGAAACTTTCATGAATTACTGAATCTATTCTCCATACACCTCTGCCAAAATCTCCTTGATTTTCTGATGGTCAACTCCATGACTTTTATTGAAATTTAAGGTTTTCACAAACAATTTCATAGCGTCGTTCTACATAAAAAATTAACTGTGAAGACCCTATTGATGAATTACAGACTGGAACATCAGTATTTCACTTTAAAATTTCTTCTTTGACTTAGCAACAATTTTCCCTACCATATTTGGTGCACTCTTAGTTGTAACACTTTTTAATTTGGCCCTGTCTAGATTCATATCTAATGCAAGATTAAAGTTCTTTTCCAATAGCCTCAATTCTCCTCATCACAATCATGGCACTCAAACTAACTGTATCAAGGGCTGAAAACATTTCCTGACACATTTTCAAAAACTTGCATCATACAAGGTTTAACTAAATCCTTGTCACTATACAGCAACCTCCCTTAGCTAACATTTCGCCAAAAGGTAGGTAACTTTTACAGCAGTGTAAGTTTAACTTTATTTTTATTTTTATACTGTTGTGACCATATAGTGGACCGCAAAAATGTCTCACATGGACCGCAGGTAGCTAAAATCTTGGTTTACAGTATAGAGGGCACATTTTGTTTAGCAACGATTAAGGGAGATTAATATTTGTTGATTCCATCTTCACGAGAGATTAATAAGGAGGGAGATTAATAGTTAGCTTGCAACTATCTACTGAACACCACTGTTTACCACTATATAATAAGGAACAGTGACATAATAGTAAACATATTCATGTCTGATGAAATAAAATACACCAACAATGCTCCAGAAACTATTATTTTCCTTCTGTTGCATATTAGTTTTGTAAATTTTTCCAAATATACAGTTTGCTTGTTAACAAAAATATTTCCTTTTTAAACTACACCTGTACTGGCAACTGTTTGGGAGCTACATATTTACTTTCAACTGTTTGAAGTACTAATACAGAGTATTGAATATGATGTAAGGTAAGATAAAAGGTTAGTGATGCCCTACAAACAACACTAAATGTCTACACTTGCAATTTTTTCACTTGTCTGTTCCTGACTCTGGAGAGAGACTAGGAAATTTCAAAACATTGTGATACTTGTGTTAACTCTACACTGTTAAAGAGAAAATGAAACTTACACTTTAAACATCACACTGCCTATCTCCATGTTTTGAGGAAAGCAATGTCTGTAAAATCAAGAAAAGTGTTCTTCCAACAGTAAAAAAAATCTTTGTATAAATGCTTGTTCATATTTATATTAGCTTTCTGTAAAAATATATTTTTTTTAATAGTTACAAAAATTAAGACTATACTAAATACTCTGTCACTATCAGTCAGTTGTGTCCAAAATTCTGGTAAGAACAATGCAGTTGCAGATCAACCTTCTGGCTCTGTTGTCCATCAATTAATTATTATGGAACTACTATTTCAATATCTAGTTTAAGCCCTTGGCAAACACTAACAAAATTCTTTTACTAAGTTAAATTGAATAAGTTTATTTATTTCAAGATAATTTGGATGGGAGTGCATTATTAAAATACAATTCATTTTAACGAATTGAAGATTTAATACATTTGCTGGAGTGACTGGTTAAAATTGGATTATATGACTCATGAAAAAGCCGTTATGTAAAACTCTTAAACTTATCAATAGAAATTAAATCAACCTTTTATGACTGTGAAAGAATTTTAATTTCGAAGTCATTGACATAGTTCTTAGAAGATTCCTAACTCCTTAGTCATTACCTAGAAAAGATTCATTACCTAAGAAAGATATACACCTGTATCTGAAAGAGATAGAAAGTGTATGTAAGTAAGATCATGGACTTAAAATTCTGGATGAAAATTAAACTAAAATGTATATATTAAGTAGAGATGGCCAAAATTTATATATATATATATATATATATATATATATATATATATATATATATATATGAAGTTAATATATTACTATTGTAAATACTTTTATCCACCACTAAGTGCAATAATTTTACCTTGTGTGATGAGGCACCTCATGAGTGATTCGACAATGGTCAAGTGACCGAAAGGTGGCTAATCACACAAGGTATTATTGCACTTAGTGGTGGATAAAAGTATTTACAATAGTAATATATTAACTTCATAAAGTCAGTGCAATGGAAAAATAATGGACAACCTAAAATATCAATATCAATATATATATATATATATTTATTTATATATGTAGTACTTATGCGAATTTTTAAAATATAAAGCAAACTTTCATTGTTGGTAACTAGCAATTTCAATTTGGGTTTTCTGTGAAGTAAAGAAAAGGATTTGAGTTCAGTCATAACTTAAAAGGTAGAAGTATGTTCTATGTGGATTCTATGATTTATGGGCAAAAAGCAAATTTAAATAAGTTAGGAGTTTGGAAATAAAATTCTTGTTTTTTCCATATTATTTTCTGTTGCTGAATATTAGGAAAGAGATGTTTATGCAGCTAGATATTTTTTTAAAAGCCCTCTTTAGAAAAAAAATTAATTTTATTTCTTCATTATTCGGGTAACTAAGATAATTAATATTTTTATCATCTTACGTAATTTAATTTTGAAAGATCTTTTTCATTTGTTTTGTGAATTTTGGTGTCATTTGAAGTTTCAAAGTGTAGCAAGATTTCTGAATTTCATAAGAAACTACTTGATTTAAGTTTTAAGTCTTGATTTAAAACTTGGGCGTTTTGCAACATCTCTTATATAAAATTTTGTAGAACAATGACTCCATCTTGTCATTATCAAAGTGCAATGAAAATGTTGTCAGGGAAAAAAATCGTTTCAGGAGTGATCCACAACTAGCTTTGAAATTATGGTTTAAAAATGTTTGTGAAAAAATGCTCGAGTTGATGGCCGATTAATGCACCAAAAACCGAAAGATATTGCAAACAAAAATGGGAAAAGAAGATTTTAAAGCCACAGACGGATGGTTCAATTGATGGAAGAGAAAACATTGTTTATAATAAAACATCTGGTGCAAAGAGAGCTGAGGACTGGTTACAATACGAATGGCCAAAAATTTGGTTGACTATTCTCTTAGCTGCATAAACAATGCAGATGAAATAAGACTTTATTATCGTCCTTTACCCGAACATATTTATGTATTCAAAAATAAAAATGTTAGTGGCTGTAATATATGTGAACAACATATGACGGTTTTGTGTTGTGTTAACATGGTTGTACAAAAAAAACCTCTTAATCATCGATAAATTTAAAAATTCACACTTTTGAATATCATTTAAACTCCAATGGTAGGATGACATAAACAAATTTTAATGAATGGCCGACAAAATGGGATACCAGCCTGAAACACAACATTGTCCTTGTAATAGACAACTGCACTGCACATAGCAACATAAGCACAACGCTGAAGCTTATCAAAAAGGGATTCGCCTTTCAGCCAATACTACATCAATTATTCAACCATTTGATCAAGGCAAAACTAAAAATCTGAAAGCTTTTTACCAACGAGAAATGCATGCTAGAATAATAAAAAATATGTATTAATTTCCAAACCTTACCTCAAATAAATTGCCTTAAAACATCTTTACTCAATGCTATTTACTCATTTTGGAATAAAATTTCTGAAAAAACTATGAAAAATTACTTCAGAAAAAGTGGGTTTTTCTATTAAGCTACATCTGAAGAATGGTCAGCAGAGAAGTTGAAGCCTTTTTATTTGTCTTTAAAACAATACACTGAATGGAAGGTAGTTGACGATAGCATTAAAACAGCAGTGAGAATGAATAAAATCAACATTTGTAAGGCAGTTGCTTCAACATCAAAGGTTACTGAAGAAGATGATGATGATGAAAATGGTAAATTGTGAACTGCAAAGGTCTAAGCAGGAAGTTCACCAAGCTCTTTAGTTTCTTCAGCAATTTGATCAACAAAAAGCAGAAACTTTCAGAAACATTATGAATAAAAACAATTATCAACAATATTTTACTGGAAGATTACAGACAGTCTTGTATTAAGGAATTTTTTTTATGAAAAAGTCAATTTTAAAGTGTAATTAAGACAGAATTGTTTTATAATGAAGTTTTATGCATTTAAGTGTTTAATGAAGTTTTTTTACATAGTTCAATAATTTTTTTTTAAATCATACTAGATTCAATTAGTGTTTAAAAAAAATCTACAATGGAATAAAATAATAGGATGTGTGAAGTATGCACGTAGAATATATCAGTCTTCCACTTGTTACAAAATTTTACTACAGTACATAAAACTGTCTGGAGTTGCTAAATTTGGTAAGTAATCACTCATGACTTCCATATCCTTTAATTGTAGTGTTATAGAATTAAAATGACTCTGCGTAATGCTAGGCCAACATATTGTTCAGTAAACCCCTTGTAATACAGTGAGTTCAATGCGGTACTTCTGTACATCATGATTATGTGGTGTGTTATTGTTATCAAATATGCGTCTGACAATTTGATTACAGCAGCTACTGCAATTTTTAAAATAATTCTGTAAAAATGTAAATGCCTTATGAACAAGAGGGTTATTGTAGAAGTATGGTAGTACGAAGAAGAGAAAAATTTCTGCCACTGGTGACTGCATATGTTTTTAGTTACGGATATAGGGAAATATGTTGCATATATTGTTTGTGACATATTTTGTTTAATAGTTTCCAGTTTATACTATTTGTTTTGTTAATTCACTTGAGGTTTTGATAGCACTAATTTTTGTGTCAAGCTGTTAAATAAGAAGCATAAAATTGCAATAAGAGCATAGCCACTGTTTTACTGATTTTAAGCAATATGTATATATTTCCATAAAGGATGCAAAACAGAGTGTCTGAAAAAAGTTTATTCAAATACAAAATGATAGAATTAAAATATTATCTTACTTAATTAACATTGGGTTTGTAAATCTTGTAACTATATGTTATGGCTAATTTAATATGGAAAAGTAATACGAAATGATATAATTTTGATTCAAGATTTAGCCTTACCGAGATATAAACTGATGGTTCAAGTAGTCCTGGGGGAACAGCATGGTGCTGGTGTCAAAACAGCATCAAGGTGCCTTTGGGATGCAGATTCAGACTCTTACGCAAGTGATATATTTCTTAATGTAAGTTTGAAGTAGTTAAATATAAAACTTTAATTTATGAAACTATTAGTAATTTATAGAAACATCCAACATTTACAGGAAACCCATAAAATTAGACACACTTATCCACAACACCTCAAACCACCCTATCCAACACAAACACGCTGCCTTCAGATCCATGCTCCATAGACATAAAGAAGTCCCAATGACCACAGAAAACATAAACAAAGAACTAGACACAATTAAATATTTAGCATATACAAATATCTAGCATACACAAATAGATACAACACCACAGTAATAGACAAACTATGGTAAAAAATACAAAAAAAAAAAACACTAAAATTAACACTACAGACAGGGAAAACAAATACATCACATTACCATACATAAACAAAACCACAAAAAAATAGCCCGCAAATTTCAAAAAAACAGGATTCAAAATAGCTTACAAAACTAATAAGTTACAATACAAAATACAACACGACACCAACAACAAAGATAAACCACAAGCATACAAACTGAACTGCGACGAATGTAACAAATTCTACATTGGACAAACAGGTTGCAGCTCTAAACAAAGAGTCGAGGAACACAAACAAAACACCAACTCAACATTTTACAAACACATAAAAGAAACAGGACACAAATACATAGACATTTACCATAACCTAGAAATCTTACACATCAACAAAAAAGGACCACATCTCTACACACTAGAACAATATGAAATTTACAGACGCATAAAACACAAAGTACAAACATATTAAACGAACAAACACAATACAAATCACACATACTATTTGATACCATCGAAAACCTGCCTTTAAAACCGTCACTGCTTGACCCCACACCTCCAAGCAGAAGACACTGATGAGATCGGCACATAGCGATCGAAAATGTTTTGTCTCATTAAGTTTTAACAAGTTTACAAAATTTAAAGTTCGGATAGTCATAAACTATTGTTTGAGTGATTAGTAATTTATAATTTTTTATCAAACTATTTTTTGACATTCTTTGTTTTCAGGATTCAATTTTCTGCATGGCTGTTGTATACGCAGTATATTTCTACTGAAGGCATTTCTTCTTAATTTGTTCTACTTGTAATTTGTATATACTGTATTATTTTTGTAAATAAATAAATTCCAAAATTTTGTAATGTGTGTTGAATTCTATTATTTATCCATTTTTAATTTGTTACTTGTGAAACAGTAATACTTGTGCAACTCAACTGCCTAAGGTTTTGAGCACTTTTTGAAATTTTAAAATCAATCTTGGCATTATTGGTTTACATAACTAGGTTTTATAAAATTAACCTCAATAAAACTTTTTAAAATGTTTAATAAATGTAAGAACTGGTAACCAACTTCTAATCTCTTGGTGAAGGCTTACTTTTCTTAATTTCTCTTAAGGACTGATAGTAGCTTTAAACTTAAGACTGACAGAAATTTAAACTTTCAGTTTAAGTTAGAACATTTTTTATTGATAAGCTCATAATTAGAACTGTGAGTTTAACAAAAAACAAATAAAATTTTTACTTTGTGAAAAGGTGGTATGCAGCACATATAAATTTTTCTTTTATTTTGCTACTGGTCCTACTTTCTTAAAATATTGTTCACTAAATATTCCACAAAGAAGGAGGATAGCGTTGAAGAACATCAGTTATAATATTACAAGCACAGAGAGGCTGTGCTGGTCAGGGAGGACAGAGGTTCATCTCCCCCAGCACCCTCCTTCACTTGTGCAATTACATCCTTGTGATCTAAAAATATACTTTTGATTTTTTTAAATATTAAACAAATTAGATGTGTACCGCCCAAGATTGACAAAACCACTGGTGAGAAGAGGTAACAGTAAGGAGTAAAAACATGAATTTCATGCCCAAAAACTTGTGCCTTGATGCATAATAGTGTTTTATGTTAATAAGGCCAAAAGGAAAGTTTTGCTTTGAGTGGAAATCTTGTGCAAGATTAACACCTTGAGTTGACGAAGTTGGTTCTAAGGACAAAGACAATCACATAGATACTATTTACTAATGTAAACAATTTATGGTCGTTTTGTTCTCAATAAATAAGATCGTTTGTACACACGTACCTGTCTATCTTTTATAAAATAGTAACAATATAAGAAAATTACATGATATCTTTAAAAGTATTGAATTGAAAACTTATTTTAAAAAAACTTGTGACAAAGACAAAAGATGCCACAAGGATATTATGATGAAAATTCACAATCTTATGAGGAATCCTACAAACCAAGTGTTTTTAACTGCATTATACAGTTATTATAATGGAAAGTCAATTTGGAACACAAAAATATCTTTACTTGGACATGCATTTGTACTGAAAAGGTTCTCTCAAATGAAAGATGAAGAAAGTCTAGAAAATGCTATAGACAAAATTGGTGAATTTATTTTTTGATTAGACAAAGATAAACTTAGAGACGAAATAATATCCTTCATCCAGATTTTTCCAAATCTGAGAAAAAAACAATAGATCAAAACTATGGTGATACTGAAAATCTATGGGAGGAAGATATAGTGTTTGCAAAATCTAAACTCAAACATAAATGTATCATCTACATATTGTGCTTTTGATGTTAGAGTATAGTCAACGCGAACGTCTTCAATATTCAGAAATTAATAAAGATTACAAATACAGTTGAAATCAATTGTCATCACCGGATTGTATAATTAATGACGTTACATCTGAGTCTTGTGAGGAGGTAATGCTGCAAAAATAGCTCATAATCAATGTAAAGTTGAAAAATTATTGCAAGGTCTGTTAAAAACATTACTTTATTTCTATAAATTTCAAAATGAAACATTGTATATGTAGACAGAACACACAAATAGATATCAAGTAAAACATGTTCATTTCAGCAGCGTCAGTATCACAACAGTTTTATGCAAACCTTTGTCTTCAATAAGCAATATTTTTTTCTTGGTACAGGCCCATATAGTATTGCAGAATTTCTCACTATGGCTTGCTTTGTTCAAAGCAAATTTCTATGAACTGATGCCAAAAGCTGAAAATAGCATCTTTAGTCATTTTAAATCTTTAGTAATTTTTAAATCTTTGAAGTTTCTTGATGTAATCATCTTGAATTCACTGATTAAACTAAATTTAAACTACTTAACAAAGTGAATATGTAATTGCTTACTTGCTGACGCGTTTCAAAATGTTCGTTCCTTTTACGAAGCTAACAACCCTCTACTATAACCCGGAGTAGAGGGTTAGCTTCGTAAAAGGAACGAACATTTTCGTCAGCAAGTAAGCAATTACGTATTCACTTAGTTAAGTAGTTTAAATCTTTGTCAGTAATTTTAATCTCATAAATTGATAGTCGAAACTTTTTAAAAAAGGTCAGATGCAATAAGTTGACCTACAGTACTGAAGCATGCATCTGAACAATAAAAGTATTATAATAGATTTCGCTCTTATATTTTTATTTTCATGAAACAAAATAGAACATTATATTGATAAAGCCTTCGATAATTACCTTCGAGGGCAAGGTAATTTTATTGATTCAAAAATGAATTTTGCACGCAGAATTGCATAATAAAGACTATCAAGAAACAGTCTTTGCAAATATCAAGAAATTGACACTTTAGCTGAGCTTTAAGTTGATAAACAGTACAAACATAATCAGGATTGAATAATGATAATGTATATCAGAATAACATTATTCGTTCCTGATGATATTGGTACTGTTTATCAACAAAAAAGTTTGATTAAAAATTAATAAATAATCCTTTGTGTGTGTGTGTATGTATATATATATATATATATATATATATATATATATATATATATATATATATATATATATATATATATTGTAACATTTTGAAGTAGTATATATATAAAAGGCACTTACAAAATAAGATAAATATATATAAATAAATTCAGTATGTAAAAAAATTACTAAAAATATACCAGTAACGAAATGTAAACATAACCTAATTTCACTTGTGTAGAAAATGCACATGGCCACATTTTAGATCTAATCACAAGATTTTATATAAAAAGAAAAAAAACACACAAATCACTATTTATAAGAAAATGTATTAGAAGTAATTGATAGATAACAATTTGAATAGAACGATATAAATACACTTAAAACTTTCAAACGGCAAGCTAGTGAAATGTTCTGAAGTAAACAAGATGGGAGAACGAATTTGTGGAGTTGCGTGCGCATTGACCGGCAAAAGATATTCGTTTTAAATATTTCTCGTGGAGATATAATCTAAAACAGTTTGGGAAATAAGATTTAAATGCAATTGTTTTGCAAAGAAATTTAAGTGCAGTTGTTAAGAAGAAGTGTATCAGAGGCGGTGAACATGACATCCGTAAAGCTGTTACAAGGAATAAACGAGAAAATAGCGGAAATTGACGACTTGGCCATTTTATTGCTAAAAAGGGAGCGTCAGTTATTTGGGACAGAGCATTTGAACGAGGCAGACGTGTTTCAGAATTGGCTGTAGAAATTTTATTTTTTTAACTGGTGCGGAAAGTGCAGTATCGTATTCAAATCATAATTACAGAATAACATTAAGCCAAATCATTGAACTGATCGATTAAGAAGACATTATTCAGGAAATTATTTAATTAGAAACCAAATAACTTGTAAAAAAATTTTAGCTTGTAAGAATTGTAACTTAGATATTTTTTTGAAAGTGCCAACTCAAATTTTATTATTCAAAATTTAGAAAACCCACCTATTAACCCGAGATAAGGAGAGCTCAAGCTCAAATTAAAGTAATTAAATCAAATTCAATTAATATTAAAATTTATAACTAAACTTCTTGCTGCCATAAACAAATTTTAGACTTAGGCTAATAAAGCTTAATTTTTGTAATTCTTTGTGGATGAAATAAGACTTTGTAATTAGTAAGTGACTTTATAAAAGAAAATAAGGAAGGTCATATTAAGATATTAAAATTTTTGTAACAAAAGCAGCATTGAATAGTTATTTCTTTTAACTTATAAATTTTTATTAAGACTTATAAAAGTGAATTTACCAATTATTACAATATATAGGTTAGTTCTAGTAGAGCTTAAAGCTTATTTAGGAATTTTTGGACTTGATAGGAGACTGACAGACTTACCTAAAGGCAATAGTCCAAAACTGCAATCTCTTGGAAATAAGCACATATAAAACACTTAATACACTATTATTTGAAATATTTTGATCAACATGATCTTCTTCAGTCAAGAAAGAGAAAAAAAAAAGGTTTTGTTTTTTCTTTTTTTCTCTTTCTTGACTGAAGAAGATCATGTTGATCGAAATATTTCAAATAATAGTGTATTAAGTGTTTTATTGTGTTTTATATGTGCTTATTTCCAAGAGATTGCAGTTTTGGACTATTGCCTTTAGGTAAGTCTGTCAGTCTCCTATCAAGTCCAAAAATTCCTATATATATATATATATATATATATATATATATATATATATATATATATATATATATATATATATATATATATATATTTTTAGGTTAGTTTTGGTTGGTAAAGATATTTTTTTTAAGCTTTTTTTTTTTTTGTGTTTTCTCTTCGATTGACAAAGACCACTGTGTGGTTGAAATATATCATTGTTTAAGTGCTTTTATGTGTTTCTATTTCAAGACTACAGAGTGGACTCTTACCAAGGTAAGTCTGTCAGTCTCCTAGTCCAAAAAATCTATATATATATATATATATATATATATATATATATATATATATATATATAAACTTTGTAAGAGCAAAGTTTATAGACAAATTTGTGCTTGATGCTAACAAACAATTCAACAGTTACCATTTTATACTTCAAGAAAGCTAGTACAAGACTACACCCTAGGATGCATCAATTTCAAAAATGCCATGGGTGAAGCTGAATTTACTCATTACATTAAAGCTGTCGAATTATTTAGGGACAACATAAAAAAAAGACAGCACCATACATGTATGTACTATTTTATTGCACCAACACTATTGACTATTTCAAGTGTTTTGGTTCAGTAGTCATTTGCCTCCTAAATGAAGATTGTGATTTTCATGATGAATGTTTCTTACTTAAGTGTGCACTATGAGTAGATTTTTTTGTTTAAAAATCTAGTAGTAGGTCCTATTATATTGACGCACAGTAAGGAATGAAGGATAGATTAGACCAATTTAAAAATAGCCACAATAATTTACCATATTGTTCATCTTCAAACCTACATCAGTTTATGTAATTACCATTTCCAGTACCAGGCAAGTAAGTATAAATAGTTTCAATTTATTACTTTCAAGATTTGTTTTGACATTTCATTGAACCAGTCTGTTAAAAAAAATCACTAGCTTTTGAATTACTCTAAACCATGTACAGTTTGAATTGATGGTCCATTCAACACTACCTGGTATTCTTCCCAAACTAAGCAAACACCTGTCACATTGTGCAGGTAGTTCAGTTACCCTACAGAGCCAGTGAAGTCAAACATCTCCAGTTATTACTCAATGAATTATTGGGAAAGTGAAATAGACACTTGAAACTTTGCTATAACATTGGTAAAATCTCTTCCTGAAATAGGTGCATTTTTTCCATGGTTGTTAGGATGAAGCAATTCTTGATCAAACGTTTTGACACTTATCTTTTTGTTGACTTTTGAACAGTCAATGCACTATTTTTACAGAGATATACTTGGACTTTTTAATTGCATGAACGATCCAATGCTGATTCAGATTTTCAATTCTTGTTGATCACTGATATAGGCCTGCTCAAGCTCCCACATTTCAGAATAAAATTTACTATGTCTTAACATCTTTGTACTAGGACAATGTGACAACATTGCTAAACAAAGTATTTAATTTTCACTTTGTTAATAGTTCGCTGAGCGTTGATTGCAGGTGTTCTCAACTGACTCTCTAAGTTGAGCAATAAGCCAAATTAATCATGGTGCACGAATTAAAACTATTCACAGTTTTTTTTCAACAGATTTTTCAGTCAAATTAAAAAAGTTTTATTATTAGATAATAGTTGTTGGTATTAAATTTTAAAACATATTTGTATTTGTCTTGATTAAATAACTAGGCATAACCTACGACTTGATTTAGATACTAAATCATAGACACATTTCTGTTAATTCATATATTATTAAAGAAAGTTGTTTCTTACAGTTCAAAAATTTCAAACTACCCTAAAAGAATCTATAGCCTGCATGCCTGCAGACCACATATTTTAAAGAACTGCACTGAAACATGTTAAAAATGAAAGTAAAGATTTCTACACGAGAGCTGCAAGTAACAAAAAATAACAGAAATGCTACCATTAGCATAGTTAAAAAAAAATCTATACTAGAATATATTAGGACAACAAATGTTTTAAAACATTTTAATTTTTTTTTAAATTGGATTATTTCTTTTAGTACTGGGTACTACTAGACAAAGTTAAAGTTAAAATATATCAGTAAAATAATTTGTTGATAGGACAAACTTTTTTTAGTAGGAAAGCTTATTATAGATTTGTGTTGATGAATATAAATATTTAACAGACAGATTTCTAACAAATAAGACAGGTAGTGAAGAATAAGGCTTGGAGCAGAAATCAAGAAATGTAATTTCCTTTTAATGTTTTTATAAATTAATTATATTGATTAAAAAATTCCACTGAACAGTCTTATTATAGTGGTTTTGTTTGTTAAAATTGGATTTTTATAAAAAATTATATAAATCTTTTATAACAAATTTTGTTGAATTATTGTGAATGGATTTAAATTTATACAGAACTTATAAAACAAAAAATGTTTTTATAATAATTATTATTATCTAACATTATTAATAGGTTTATATAATAGGTTAATTATTGACCTATTAATAGGGAATTATTATTGATAAATTTAAACTTCATAACAAAATTTTATATAAGGAAGGTAAACAATAAATAAATGAGACATTATTGTTTTGAATTTTATAAATCAGAAAATATAAAACATTAGACACAATTTCAACAGAAACAATTAACAAGATATAGTAAATTGAAACAATATTATTTACATAATTACAATATCATGTTTTTATTTGTAACTGGCAAAACTGTGCAATTAAATTAAAATATATAGAAATCAATAAAATTTTGTCTATACAATATTTGGATAAAACAAATCCATTGAACATTTTGTTTTTAAAGCTAAAAATTGTTGCAACAAAACACAATTTTACAATAATCGAAGACATATTTGATACTGCTTCGATATTGCATTTTGTTTTATAAGCAATTTGAGATCAAGCACCTAAAATTAACAAACTGGCAAAATGTTTGAACTGTATTCCTCTGTCCTCAGTAGGTACAAATCACTAAAATACTACAACTTAAATTATGCATGGTAAATTACAAACTTCATAGTTTTGCATGATAGCATTTAATAAACTTTTGTTAAAACATATAAATGTTCATTTTGATTTGTTAAAAGTACAAGGCCTTACTAAAGTTATATATTGTTTTATAATACTTGCATATAAAACTATATATTTAAAAAATTCCAAGAACAACAAATTTTTGTTTAAAACTTTAACAGTATCATAGGGAGACATATATTTATTGTTAAAACTGTCAACAGTAAATGAAAAACAAAATTAGTACTTTGAAATGATTGTGTTCTTAGTGAAATATTTGTTAGAAAAAAGCTTTACCTTTGTATTTAATATTTTTTAATGCTAAATTTATACGATCTCTCCTTAATTACAATTAACTACTATATTTAAAACCAATTGAGAGCAATACCTGAAACCAAAAGTTAGTTTTATATTTCTTCTCTAGTTTATTAAAATAACAAAATAAGTTTATATGAACATAATAATCAGGAATTTAATTGAAATTAAACATTATACCCTAGAAAAGTTATACAATTAATAAGTATATATCGCATTACAATAAATATATGGCCCTTTATTTTATAAGTTGTTTGTGTACTTGTGCAATCCAAAAGTAAAAAAAATAGAGAATATTAGACAATAGGTGAAGAATATTAGACAATAGGTGAAGAATATTAGACAATAGGTGAAGATGGCAATAACTTTAGAACAATGAATAGGAAACCCGAACACTTACTTGCTCAGATTCCATAACTGCATAATGTTACACAGTCTACTTCTACATCCAATCAAAATACTCCAGACAAAACGGCTGAACAAGTAAAAGCAAAGTACAAAATAAAACTCCTAAACAAGGGAGATCAAATGACAGAAGTAGATAAAGCTTTTACAATTTCCTGTAAAAAGCAAACTACTGCCCTATTATTTTAGCCTAGTACTCATCTCTAAAGATGTCATTATCACTCATCACTTTCATACCATGTTTACGTACCATTTAACATACAGTTATTGTAAAATTGTAGAATATTCACTAACAACTCAAAGTATAAATAAAAAAAAAATGTTACCTAATTCACTCAAGCCAGCTACCTTCTATTTTTTAATTCATCCTATATTTAATTGGTGATGACAAAATGCCATTATTTCACAGTTTACATTGCTACTTTAGTGTTTGTTTTTTTTACAATTTTTGTTCAGCATTTTACAAAGAAAATAAATTGATTATATAAAATGGTTTTAATTATTTGTTATGCTTTTTGCCATGTATCTACTTAGGAATAATAAGCATGTTTTTTTAACTTTTAAAAAATTGTATTACCCCAAAATAATTAGTAAACCTTCAACAGTGATTTTTTTTAATGAATGAGTTGATAACATTAGTCAGTGCCATTAGGCTCCTACAAAATTGACTGAACATTTCTCCATTGTTTGAAATTCTCTTGATACCATAAAAAAACAATGACTACAAGATTAATACGAATACTGCAATATTAGTCATACAAAATCTATACACAATACAGGATAGATCTGGGCGAAGGCTAAATGCAGAGCATGGATATAGCCACCTGTCACAAAAAAATCTGTACAAGTGAAATAAGGGCCTTAATCTTTTTCAACGGATAACTACATTGTTAATTTATAAATAATTAAATAAAGAACTATTCTTTGTGCTAGCCGATTTGAAAATTTAAATAACGCATTAAAATCTTAAAATAAATATTGTAAAATTTATAATATTTGGAAATAGATATAAACAATATATGTAACATTTAGCAGTTGAAACGGCATATAATATACACAAAATATTTAAAAGTATAATAAAGCCTACATTACAGAAACATATTAACTGTAAAAGATAACATTTGAGAAACTATAAAACAAATCAATTTTGAAATTAAGTTCTTCGGAAAGTTAAAAAACAATAATATATGTCTCCTACTACACTATGGCACATCATAATATATGGTAATATGCCTTGCCAAAATTTCTTTTGTTGCCAAGAACAATTAGTGTTTAAAATACTGCCTATTACAAATACATAATAAAATTTATTACACAACAGTTTTCAATAATGTGCATCCAATTATGACAATAAACTCATTTAATAAAAGCTTATTTCATTACACATTTTTAAATTAAAAACATGAAATAAAACTTTATCAAGGCATTCACTTAGTTTATGACTTAGAAAGCAACATAAATCACCAGCACATACACTGTGGAATCCAATCATTTTTACGTTTCAAAATAGAAATACGACAAGCAAATACTAGCTTTAAAAATAAACAATTCAACAAAATGATACTATTCAATATATAAAGAGATGTTTCCAATTTCATTATAAACAGAAAATCACCGTACTTTTTTCTTTAAAATAAATAAAGAAGTTTATAAAATAATTACTCTAGAAGAATAATTATTTTTCCTGAAAAAATTTAATACTAGTTTTTTTTTTAAATATTCTAGCCGTTAATATGTATAAAATAAGTTTTAATTAATTTTAAATATGAAATGACATGAAACATCTCAAAATGTATAGTAAAAGAACTAATGTTTTTAATAACTAAGATATGTTATTGGCAAATTATAGGGTTAAGCCACAGTCTGTGGGTGATTTACAAAAATAACATTTAATAATTCTATATTCCAAAAAGCTACAGTTTAAATATGTTGAGTATAATTTATTTCTGCCTTTCCTAGTATTGTTGCTCTGTTTTAAAATTATTAATCAGTTAATTATGCACTTTGAGATTTTTGTATTCCGAGAAATGCAGAAATAAAATAAAGCACATTCACATAAATTCCAGTGGAACACAGATTATAACAATTCTATATTAATTATCTAAATTAACAGTTAGAAATCCCAATATCTCTCAAGTTTTATTTTCTATCAACTATTATTTTAAAATTTCTTCAACAACTGGGTTTAAAAATATCTAGTTGAATTTACACAATTCATATTCTTGTTTGAGAATAACACATCTAAAATAATTGTTTTTCTCAATCTTATAAAATAATTTTTATGTTATTATAAGACATAACTTAGATATGGCAAATATAATTGAACCAATTCAAAGATTTCATTAAATATGAAAAATTAATTACAAAAACTAAATTAGAAAAAAATCTTGCAAAAACTTCTGAACAAAACACTGACACTTACTTGTTATAATCAAATTTTATAAATGTTCCAATCACTTTATTTAACTAAATTTGAAGATGGCAAAAAATAAAGAAAGAGAAAATCTGAAACTAAAATATTTATAAAAGTTTATCTGTAAAAAAGGAAACTAATAACAATAGGAATAAATATATAAAATAAATTAAGTGAACATATCTTAGACCTTCACATTATTGCCAACAGCCTCTATCCATCTTACGTTTTAAAATCACAATTAATATAGTTTAAAAAGTTACACACTATCATCTATATTACACAGATATAGTATTTCGGTTAAACAATATATTTAATTTACAAAAGAATAATTATATTATGAAAGTCAATAGATTACATTTATAAGTCTTAAAATATCACTGTTATGTCATATAACGCATGACAGCACGTAACGCGTATAAGAGTTCTGCCTGCATACGGGCTTCTAGCACCATCAAATTCACATGCACCTGAAGCAAAAATAAAAACAGTCTCTTAAAACATCATCCAAAATAAATTAATAGAGCAGGTATTTGTATAACAGTAGCCGAGGAAGGGTAAGGATTGTGGGTACATAGAAGTAAGACAGGAATAAGATTAAGTTTATAGAACTCTCTTGCCTGTGATATAGTTAAAGATTGTGGCTCAGGTTTTCATGCCAAAAATAGACCCAATGTCTGTTGGTGACAAAGAGTGATGTCTACTTGGTACTCGAGATGTTAGAAGACCAAATATTGATGGATACATGGTGTTAAAGGTATTACTAATTAGAGGGGCATATTTTTCCTGGTGCTGGGAGGAGAGAAGTAGTTTGTGTGTTGTGGTTACTGTATGAATTAGATCTAATCTCTACTGGGACCAAATAAAGAGGACTGTAACACAACCAACAATTCTTTTGCACGAGTATTAAGCACTCAAAGATAATTTATACTTTGGGGCGTAATTTTGAAAATTAAAAATATTTTAAAATTAAAAATTAGACAAGTTGACAAAGTGAATGAATTAAATTGATTGCTAATTTTAATACATTCCAAATTTTAAAGGTACTCACTCAATGAACGTTGAATTCAAAGAAATCTAGTAATTGGCTTGCAAGAAATTACCTTAAGAACAATTTTATTTTCTTTATATTATAAAGAAATTTTGTTGAGTAAAAGTCTTTTAGAAATTTCTTTAAAACTTTACAGTGATTTTCTCCTGGATATAAGCCAAAGCAAGGCCAATTTTAGATGCACTTCCTTTAAATTTACCTTCCATGTATTCAGCATATCACCGAACAAGAATCTGCAAGTTATAGTTCTTTCAAGACATTAAAATACATTTACTTAGTAACAGCTCTCAGTTTACTGTCAATGTTTTTTTTTTTCAAAACTATCTTCAAGTTATTTGAATTTAATTAAGTCTGATATTTTTTACAAAAATGGGTAAACTGAAGTATTTTTTTCAATAATTTATGAATTTCAAAACATTTTATTCCCAAAAGATCATATTATGTATAAAAAGAAATTTTTTTATCAGAAGTCTATGTTATTCTCTGTGTTCCGTAGTTTCTGACTAAATGTAAGATCCCGTAGTGTGATACTACAACCAGGAAATAATTCATTTCATGTGATTGGTAATATCCCACTATTGGTAATGAAAATGTTTTTTATTTTTATAAAAACGTTTTTATACATTTAAATTTAAACAAACATTTTATAAACAACTTATTTTTGTGGGGTCTTATTGAATTATATGTTTTTTAAAATTTGAAATAAAATTTATATCAAGTCTCTAAGGAATGTTAAAAACAATGGAATAAAACCCAATAAAAAACTGTTGATAAAAATAAGTTTTTAAGATTGTTTTTCACAATGAAACTAAAACTACTTTGTTTCTATTGCAATAACATTTTGCAACTCCATGTTAATTTATAGTAAAAAAATAAATTTTGGTCCATTTCTTTAAAAATGTCATATGTTTAAATTTTATGAATAAACAACTGGTTATATAAATTATATAAATTATTATAATTATATAAATTAGTTATATAACAAATATATTTTATAATATATTACATAAAAAAGTAGTCTCATATTAAAGATTCATACTGACCAGTTAGATGTTTGAGTATGTTAAATTATTTTCAGATTAAAATGTTGGTAAACAATTAATTTTAAACATTAGTAAACAACAATTAATTTTAAACATTAAATGAATAGTACTGTAATAAAGTAATCTATTATAACAGCAGATAAGACATAATTGATACTAAATTAAGTGTAAATTATCTAATCCAACAAAACATTGCATTCTAGAGTTCCCTCGTTTTTAAATCTCCCTAAGTGACTAAATACAACTGTCAGTTTACTTGCGTTCCTACAATCAATATTCCGCTTGCAATTTCATTTATAATACTTGCGCATACTTTCACGGTCTACGATTAAAATTAACTTAATGTTCGACACGGCAAGTTATTCATGTAATGTCTTAATTTCTCTTTATAAAATTCAACCCTTGTTCTTTTTTCAAAGTGATACATAAAATATTTGTATACCTTGTAAAAACTCTCTGCGAAGTCTAAAGCCAATGATGGTGAGTTGTATAAAGGCAAATTCAACTAAAAAATAAAGAATTTTAACAAAAATATTAAATTTTAAAAATAAAAGTAATGGCTTTATTTAAAACTACAACTATTAATGGGACTACAAAAATTAATGACTAGGACCTCGCAAGTCCTTGGGTAAAATAATCCCAAACTGTTTCACTCGCCAAAACATGCATTTTTAGTAGAAAATAGGAAAATAAGTTTTCAAAATACCTTTTCACTATGTTTAAATTCCCTGAGCACATGATCATAATCTGCTTTGGTTACTCTCTCTGGAAAACAGCATGCTGATTTGATGAAAGCTTTAAGAGAACGTTCTAGAAGTTGATTTACCTCACCGTAGTCATAATCATCATGCCTAAAACAGCATTGAACAATGTCTTTGCTTTCTTATAAAATATTAACTTCTTGATGTTAATAAACATTCAAGTAGTATCCTATTTATTCAAACTGTAGACATAAGGAAGAATGTGTGTGTTGTGAATATTGTATGTGTGTATCAACCCTAACAACATAAATTATTTGAAACATCTTGTCTAAACTAATTTGCATTTATTATTTAAAATATTATCTCATGACTGCAACTAAATTATAATAATCATTCAAGTTTTTTTCAGTGGTGGTAACAAATTTTCTTGCTTTGTGCTAAGTTTTTCCTAATTGTTTCATGAATAATAAATTAATTAATATATAGGGTAACCGAAAAAAAAGGACATTTTTGAAATAGCTAGTACAGGCACGGTCATTTGGAGGGGGGACTACAACCGCTGACCTCTGCACCTTACGATGCTATTTCATTATTCTTGGAGCAGTGGACGGTACAATACAGTATGTTTGTTTTCGATACTAATATGCAAAATATTGAGTTTATCATAACTACGCAGCGGCTTTTACACGTTCCCTTTCAACTTGGACACCATGTTATAGTTTCCAGCCGTAATAGAATTCTCAGGTGGGTTAACATATTGAGAAAAACAGTAAGTATTCTAAAAGTAGAAGTCTGGTCAAAATAAGTCTGCTAGGACACCGCAAAATATTGAAATAACCATTTCAATCGCTCGGCAAGAAGACACGCATTTGAATTAGGCCTAACTCGTTGATCAGTGCTACAATTTTGCTAAAAAACATATTATTTTTTTTCATTTAAATGGTTCCATTTACTTGACAAAAACCGTGTTTACTTTCTACGATGGCTCCACTTCACGCACTTCTCGAGATGCAATGGCCATGGTAGGGCGTAAATAGCAAGTGTAAATATTTTAATTTAATATAAATTCTACTTAACAACATAATAAATGAGTAATGGATATTTAAAAACTGTCTGGTTTTTTTCGTCACACTGTTTTTACTAAATAATAGTAAATAAATTAATCATATATAAAATAATAGTATATTATTAATAATATCACATTATTTTATATGCTATTTTTCTAAATAAAAGAACTTGGAATAATGTAATAATAAACTAAGGTGTGCAAGTTCTATATGAAAAATGTATTAACATCTGTAAAGCGTAAAAATAAAAATTTTATTCTGGATAATGACAAGAACCACAATTTTTTTACTGAAATTCCAAAATATAATTTTGTGGAGAATCTTATACAAAAAAAAATTAGATATCAAGTATTTCATGACCTCTACCAACTTGTTTTTACTTTGAAGTCAAATGCACATGTTCCTGTAACACTTGAAATTGAATCAAATAATAAATCACACAGTTCATTCAAGTGACACGGTAATTTCTATAAGACAACTTCCAGTAAAATATAATCAAGTTTTATAAAATAAAATACAGTAAACTCCCGATTATCCGTGGAATAGGGTGGTCCGGCAACGCCGGATAACGAATTCCCCGGATAATCCGCTATGAACAAAGAATACGCAAAACGATCGATAATAATCGATTATTATACCATAAGTTACACAAATAATGACCCTGGTTAATGCAATTCACAAATAATCTTCAGATGACAAAATAAATACAGAAAATAATTTAAAATATCGATGTATTTGATGGATTATAACATGTACATTTATATGTCTAACTATTTACAATACGTACATAAGTACATGTCAAAAGAAAGTGTGTATGTACATATGTAATTTCATTTACACATAATATTTTCACTTTTTAACAAAAAAATCTGTCACTTTCGTCTCTTTTTTTGTGAGCATTGATTTAGTTTTAATGTACGATCTAAGTTCCTTAAGAACCATTTTGTCGCACAGTGAAGAGTCGTCTTGCTCTAATTATTGTGTCCGTTGTTTTCATCTCAAAAATTTTATTTCTACCATATACAGGTTTATTTGGGACATTAAAACAGTGTATTAGACATTAAAATGTTGTTTTATTTATTGGTTTAGAACAAAAAAAGGAAATTTACATAAAATATCAACTAATACAAATGATAAAATACTGCATGACAAAAAATAAAATTCAATAAAAAAGACAGAGAAATAAAAATAACGCTTAAAAATTCAAACTACCTACTACTTATTCTAGTATAATAACTACTCAACGTTCAACTCGGGATGTTTCTTTCTACTTGTGTCACAAAGCCATAAATATCAATTATGTATATGAGATGGATAATGCGTATGTCACGTCCTAAACTATTTATAGCCGAGATGACATTTGTTTACAATCTTATGATACACATTAGGTTTTCGGGCGTCCAAGCATTTTGTCATTGTCTCTTATATACAGTAGTCTGTTCCCAACTCGAGTTGGTTCATTCAGTCTAACAGGACAGTTATCGTTTATCCTTGCGTTATTTGAGATAGCTTAGTTTATTTTTATTATCGTTTTTTTTACCGGATATTGTGCCGCGTTGAAAGGTTAAAAAAAGAAACAATAATGAATCTGATTGGAATAATCGATTCGTAGCTATCCCCTCATTCCGTATCCTCACAGGACATGACCTCTTACCAGCCCACCTGCATCGCTTCGGCATGAGCTCTGCAGAATGCCCGCTGTGTAGCTATGTTCATTTTGACGCATGCCACCTGCGCACATGTCCTGCCTTGGAGGAGGAGCGAAAGAAGGGCGCACATCTAAAACCTGAGGAGCGAATCGCCATACTCTACTGGTCAGCGCGGCAGAAATTGGCAGAAATGCCAAGAGTGGGCGTTGGCTAGTAAGTAAGTAAGTAAGTGATTGGAATAAAAATTGGATATTTGTAAAACAATGGCAGACCCCGGACAATCCGCAAACCGGTTAATCCACCCACGGATAATCGGGAGTTTACTGTACCTAAACAAAACAATAACTAAGGCTATGTATCGGTGAATACAACTGTTTCGCAACAATACCACCATACCAACTGTCTGCTATGGAAGTTATTAACAATAAAATAAAATAACACAAGTGCACTCTAAACCAAAAAACAATCTAAAACGACTACACTGAGCATAAATATATATATTTCCTATGTTAAATATAGATTCCTCTGTATCAAATGAACCGTACTGAATGAACCTTTTTCATTCCACAGAGTTAAAATTCAATGTTTATGAAGTCATTTAAAATGCACCCAACATCAGGCAATGCTACTTAAACTACAGCCTAAATCGTACCATTACAGACTTTTGCCACCTAGAGGGTTAATTTGCACAATGCTACTTAATGAAAGTGCCTCTTACCTGATTCCAAACATACACTGTATATAGTTCCAAATAGCTCTGCGAAACCTAGATGTATCCACATCTTTTCGACCTCCCATTGTATAGTACGTCAGGTTGTAAGCGGTCTTAAATTTATCATCTAGTAGATTCCCGACATCATTGTAAAGACGATTAACTAGTGAATAACCTTGGTCATCCCAAGAATAATCCTGCATACAAAAATAAGTTCTGAAAATAATTTTGAATTAATAGTTAAAACTAATAGGTAAAAATGCAAAATCATAAGTTAACATACGTAATGCGATATTTATGCATACTTGTTATAGCTCTATTGCAATATTCGAATGGTAAAGTTTTTAAAAACCTTATATACATTTATATACTGAAAAATACATGATTTTTTTAATATCATTTAATAGTAAATCTGTATAGCCACGATAACACAATCACACGTTATATATTAAGCTTCAAGTTGTTAAAATGATTTTTACCTTACATTAGTCTAATTTATTAACTAAATTTCATTACCATTTGTCCTACATTTGCAACAAAGTATATAGTAAATTATTATTAAGAATTTGCTTTAGAAAATTTTGTTCTAATGTCTTTGAATAGTTTATGTGCGATGCTCAAAATGTTTATTAATTGATAATATAAGAACTAACTGGCAGAACCAGAATAAATTGAAATATTTGCTGATTTGCATACTTGGAAATAACAATTAAAAAAGTAATTGTTAACAATATCAATAAATTTAACAAGAAATCAATAATTGTTACTTTTTGAAACTTATTGAAATTGTGAAATATGGTTGAAACAACATTTGGTCTAATGACACACTTGTTCATTTCAAGCCCTGTCAAGTTTTCTGAAAAATTCACTCTACCCAATTTTTATATGTAAAAAAAAATTTGTGTTTGTGTTTATTAATTCATTATACTTTGATTTAAAGTAGAATATGAATAGGTCTGTGGCAGGGTAAGGATGCGATGTAGTCAGTTTGAAAGCTGTCACAGTCAACCCGCTGTCGCCAGCGGCTAATACCGTCAAGAGTAGCTTGTGGGTAAAATCATTTATTACTTAAGATTTGTTTTCACATTTCTTTCCCCAATCATATATTTTTATTCTGAATGTTTAATTCTCTCTGTTAGAACTGTCTTCATTATTGAAAAACAGCTTGTTTTTTCATATAATAAGGTATGAAGTATCTCTTATAAATACCACTAATTATTAACCAGAGTTAATTCGGAAATTGAAAATTATATTTGTTTATTTAAAAGTAATATAACCTTGACCCTTGGTGACAGTAACAAGAATAAGACAATTTGTTAATTAACCTATATTAACTATTTTAAAGAAATAAATATACACAAAAACATGAAAGTTTATACATTTTATAATACACACAGTTATTATTGAATATAGGCCTACTATGTAGTGATCATTATAAGTTATTAGTTAATTCATCATTATTTCTTTACTTATATAATCTTCATTCTTTCATTATCAGTATTTGATTTTTGTTTTAATCAATTACAATATTATGTATGACTAAAGTGTGAATTTTAGGACTTATTTTCATTATATTTTGTAGTGAGGTTGGTTTGTGTGGAGTCTATTATTATTTCTTAGTTTGTGCCATATTTGTAGGTTTGTTGTTATAGTTTGTGAACATTAAATATTCAACCGAGTTTGATTGATGTTATGATGGGTTCTTGGTAGCATATTTAAAATGATCTTTTTGTTAGCATATCTAGAAAACATGTTAGGGGTATGAACTAAATATTACTTTATATAAGCTAAAGGATTTAGGATATGGTGTTTGGTTTACACTGGTTTTTGAAATTCCTTTGTAAGTGTAGGTTATTCTTTGTTTGTATTTACAGAATGTTTTGGTAAGTTTATGTCCCATGGGTTTTAAATCATATTCATTCTAGTGTCACCTCCTTTGTAGGATTATCGTGTGTGTGTGTGTGTGTGTGTGTGTGTGTGTGTATGTGTTATTTTTTTGTTTAGAGGAGCTTATTTTTCGACAAGTTAATAGTTATTAAGGAGATTTATAAAACAAACTCAATAATGCTACACCAAAATATACACTTGATAACCGTACAAAGTACCCAATTATTTACTGTCTACAGATAAAAGCCCATTATGTGGATTAGTTTAGTAATGCTTTGTAAATGGCTCCTAATACAAGTTTAATAATTAAATATTGTCAAAATTTTTTACTATATAAAAATATAATAGTAAATAAAAAAATATACTGATCACATAAACAATAATTTGTTTTAATTAAATAATAAAAATATGGTACAACTCACAAATATATTTGTGAGTTGTACCATATTTTTATTATTTAATTATAACTTTCACTCACAAGCCAGCTCGAATATTATTTATAATAATTTGTTTGTTTAATGTATATTTATATACCTGCACTCTAAATGTAGGAATATCTGAAACTTCTCCACGTCTTGCAAAATCTTCATACAAAAAGTCAGGATCATCGACAAAATGACCTATACTTGGTTCCACCCTGATTCCGCCTGTTCCTGTAGCAAGCTCAACACTTTGTGACTCAACTCTTTCGAAACGTTTTGCTTTCTCTTCAGCAGTAAATTCTTCTGTTCTTTCTGACAGCGATTTCATCCTTTGCATTAATGTATCTACACCAACTCCAGTATCTGTTTCACTCCAGCCAACCTGAGGTTGTGAAAAGGTCGTTTTGTCTTTGGACTTGTCACATTTATTTATCTGAGGTGGCTCTGTCCTTTGGTCTATTTCTTCATTAACACCACAGCCAAACACAAAACTAGCTAAAGAATGAAAATGCGCTAGTAGCACTATTGCATGAACGACTTCCGCCAGGGACCAACTGTCTGAACCTTTAGTTAGTTTCTAAAAATTACAAGAAAACAAATGAAAAGTTGAACAAAAATATATTAAAAACCAAACACTCTAAACTTATTGAACCAATAATAAATAATTAAAATTTTATAATTGTACATTATAATATTCCATGCAGATACTCATTAAAAGTGCATTTTGTTGGATTTAAGAACATAGTATAATTCTAATTATTTCTTGGATTGAGGACAAATAAAAGCACTTGCAAACAAAAACACCCAGTCAAACTTCACTGAACAACTCATATCTACACAAACATAATATCAAACCTACAAATACTTTACAAACAAAACAAAAATTACCCACGATACACAACCGAACAATATGAAATATACTATCATTTCAATCTACACCCAACACACACTCAAAACTCAATTACATTATTACTCATACACACTTTTTGACATTATAACCACCCAATACTCATTAAAAAAAAAACACTATCTCTCTACCCTAATATCCTACAATCACCATAATCTAAAGCGACCAAGAGGTCAGTTTTGGTCTGAGATCACTTTGAGACACATCTCTTAAACAGCAGTCCTCAATAATCAAAAAAAGTAGGAAGTACTATATAGATCAGTGTAACATACTAACACATGAGCAAGTATTTTTAGTTATGATTCAATTATTTACATACAGTAAAATATTATGTAATGAGTAAGAAAATTAAATATTGGCCTGAAAAAATGTTGCACAATGATTGCATAAATTAGAAATGTTCTTAGATAATCGTTATAATTCTACATTGAAACTAATCCATCTCTTATTATTTAGATCCTAAAAAGATGTGACAAAAACAAAAAACAGTTTAAGTTCATTTCAACTATAGTTTCGTAATCAGCCATGAAATAATGTATCAAACCAACAGTAATAAATATATATCTGAGTGGCTTGAAATATAATCAAGGAAAACTCTTAGCTGTTAAGGAAGTAAAAACAGCAGTTACAAAAGCCTAATGCACACTTTGATAAACCAGCACTAGTAGAAGGTTGCTTGTGTGTTTTTAAGTAGGCATATGCATGAGTATATGAGCATCTGCGAGTGTATGTGAATACGGGCCTACATGAGTGTGCACATGAGGTAAGTGTGCTTGTGCGTGTGCGTGTGCGTGTGCGTGTGCGTGCGCGTGTGCGTGTGCGTGCGCGTGCGCGTGCGCGTGCGCGTGTGCGTGTGCGTGTGCGTGTGCGTGTGTGCGTGTGTGTGTGTGTGTGTGTGTGTGTGTGTGTGTGTGTGTGTGTGTGTGTGTGTATGTGTGTGTGTGTGTGTGTGTGGTGTGTGTGGTGTGTGTGTGTGTGTGTGTGTGTGTGTGTGTGTGTGTGTGTGTGTGTGTGGTGTGTGTGTGTGTGTGTGTGTGTGTGTGTGTGTGTGTGTGTGTGTGTGTGTGTGTGTGTGTGTGTGTGTGTGTGGTGTGTGTGAGTGTGTGTGTGTGTGTGTGCGTGTGTGGGTGTGTGTGCGTGCACATACATATGTGTGTGTGTGTGTGTGTGTGTGTGTGTGTGTGCGCGCGCATGTGCGTGTGCGTGCGCATGCGTGCACATGCGTGTGCATGTACATGTGGTGTGTGTGTGTGTGTGTGAGAGAAAGAGAGAGAGAGAGCGAGTGTGCAGAGATATTTACATTTATCACTTGACATAATTCATTATTAATTAACTACAATCAGAACAAATAAAGAATTGTATATCATAGTACTCTATATAACCTTGTTTACTGATTGCACCACTCAGATAATGTATAAAAGCAGTGAGCAAAAAGCAATATTCAAAATAACCTATTTTTATTTCATAATGTTCTTGGATAATATGTTATATTTTCCATTTCTTAAGATTTTCTTAAAGAGCCTTGAATTACTAATAATAATAACACTATTTTCTATATGTTTTAAATTCTATACTAAAGGCTGTGAATTATTGACATTTCATTAACTATAATCTATGTAATGCTGTTAGTATCGTGTATGTTTGTACACTTCAGAGGGCTTAAAAAATACGTAAGAATTTTGCGAAATAACATATAGCGTACATACAGTACTAATACATAGCACAGAAAGCCAAAAATATCCTGGTTCAAACTTATTGAGTGAAAAACTCGTTTATGTTTTTGAAACAAGTACATTATATGACAAATTAGCTAAAGAATAAGTCTAATAATAAATTTTATTATTTTGCCGATTGGTTACAATACAAGTTATTGATTAGCGTGTAGAACATACAAATCTAAATAATTTAAATCATGATTAAATATACTGTACGTCGTGTTTTAAATTTTAGGACGCATTATTTGCAGAATCGGTTTCTCTTCTTTACATTTATAATTAAAGATAACACTTAGGCACGTATATATTGTAGTGGGGTATCTCATTACATTAAACAATATACTGTAGAGCTCCAATTACCCGAATTCAGATTTTCCGAATCGCTGATTATCTGAATCGCTTTCAGATTTTTAGAGAAAAAAATTAATACGGAAAAGTACTACGATTTCCAAAATATGATTCTTTCTACACGTGCTATTAGGCTTTTCTCTGCCAAGATAGTGTAGGTGCAACAGAAACATTATTTGAATGCTGAGTCACCATCTCGGTGCAGTTCTGTATAGTTGGCCGTCGTCTGACAAAAGGTGACCAGCCCTGGTACTACTTTGCATCATTCTGTTGCTTTGTTTGTGTGTGTTCCGTTGATCATCATCTCTTAAAGAAGAAAATGAGTTGTCTTATTGTTACTAGATAAACTATACGTAAATCAATCAGATGAAAGAGCTACAAGTAAACAGTTGGTCGAGATGTACTGTGTCGGACAATCAACAATTTCAGACATTAAAAGGAACAAACCTACACTTATAAACTTTGTGTCAGTGCTTGAAAATGAAGATGTGAGCTCTTTAAGAAAATCTACAAACACAGCAAAACGTAAGGAGTTAGAAGATGCCATTTTCAATTGGTTTTTGCAACAACGATTTCAGAAAACCCAATTTCGGGTCCACATCTTTGTGAAAAAGCTAAAATCTTGGATTCTTTGTGAAGAAGTTTAGATTAAACTAATATAAAACTATAAAAATCTAAACAAATATTTTGAATTTTGTAGTCTATTACATTTGGTAAAACTTAATAAATAAAAGTGATTAATATAAAAATATGTTTTATCCCATTTACAAGTACATTCAGTAATTACTTAAAATAACCTATTTTTTTAAATCCAATTATCTGAATGGGCCCAGACCCAATTGATTCGAATAATTGGATTTCTACTGTACTGAACACATCTGGTGAGAAATATCAGCAGGCAGCAGTTTAGTGCAAGTTTTTAATAGTAAATATAGATTGATTATTATTATTAAATTACAATTACCTCTATATGTGATTTGTTCAGCAACCAAGGTCTATGAGCAAGAATTTTGTTAATTTCATAGAGATCTCTAAGTTTCTGAGGAATATGTGAAAGACCTTTCAGCCACATTTGGTCTCCACCTTGCAGGACAAATTCTTGTTTTTGTAGGTTGATCAGGTAACTACACTGATGTCTTCCAGCAGCCTAAAATAAAATAGATAATTATATTTCACAAAATTAATTAATTTGTCATAAATGTAAACAAATGCACATGTCCATCCAAATATGAGTATTTCATGTTTTTTAAGAAAAATTATATATTTTATTTCTCTAAACATTTGTAAATATTTACAAACTTGCCTGTAGTAGCACTTACTTATATTTGTTGAGGAAGGTCGTTTCGGGAGATGTGACCCATTGTCAACTCAGACGTAACTGATCTCAAGGTTTACGAAGGTTAGGGTATTAGGGTGGGGTGGGATATTATGGTGGTGTGGGTGTATATTGTGAGTATTAGGAGTTATGATGTCAAAAAGTGAGTGTGACACACACCCACTCCCGAAACGACCGTCCTCAACAAATATACGCAAGTGCTACTATAGGCAAGTTTGAAAATATTTACAAGTGTTTAGTGAAAACTAGTAGCTCACGTGAAGATGGAATCAACAAATATTTTATTTCTATAGTATTTTCTGTTTTAAAAAGACATTGAAGAATAAAAATAGATGCTTTTTATTGACAAATTTGTGACAAATAATGCATAATGTCATTGTTTAACTGGAATTTTATTTCAAGCAAATCTCTTATACTTTTACAAAACAATTTACAATAGAACTTATAAATCTTTTAACATCTAGCATGTTAAATAATACTTTGTGCTCTTCCTAGTGTATTAGAGGCAAATATCTTTTTACTGACGTATAAGATTTACTCTCTTTCTTTTCATTTAGATGACCATTTAAACACTTTAAAACTTCCTGAACTGTGTTATCAAAAATATATATATTTCAATAATCTAAACAATTTTGAAACAATGTTTCCATTTTTTGTTTCTCTATTTTCTGTGGCAGAATGTGTTATACTATTCACTTAGTAGCAAGGCATTTCACTACATTATAATTTTGTTTACTTGCTTGTCAAATGGCTTTTTAGTTCTGAATCTTCGATCCAGCTCTGGATTTTCAAGTCATTGATCTAGATTTACTATCACTAACAATTAAGAATAACAAACAAAATAAAAAGAAACCTATTTGAACACAAAAAATGCTGAAACATATATGAACTTGCATACTGTTAGAAATAATTGTATGAAAAACTTCTTTGCATATTACGGAAATTTAACAATAGCTGCGGCACAAACAGTCCTTGGCTAGACTAAGACCAGCTCAAGGGAGGTTACATTGCAGGTTATATTGAACAGTCACTACTTGAAAGATTTGTCATCCTGTTCATATCTGGATAAAACAGTTGATACATAGTAAGATTTAAAATTTTGTTTATAAAAACAATTTATAAAAACAACATAATGAGCGAGTTATTTTATTACACTTTTTGTAACAATATATTTTGTGAATGCTTACCATAATAGCTATGAAATGTCTATAGTCATAAGGCAATGGACCATCACCACGCAGTATAAAGTTCTGCGTTCGGAGAAAAACATCTAAATATGTTGGATGATACCCCATGACTTGTGTCACGTGATCCAATCTATTGTTCTGAAGAAACGCATCGATGAACAGCAAATGCGTCTGGAATAGCAACAATTAAATTATTATACAGTGTTCAAAGATATTATAATTTTAAAATTACCTTATGAAGCTTAGGTCTGCTATTAGTTGTAAACATTCTGATATAAAACTAGGTATCCTTTATGTATGAAACATATGTACAGGTCTTTGTAAATATTGAATAATGTATTTATGAAAAATAAAATTAAAAGCAAAATGCATAACAATTTCTATCTCTTCAGACTAAGATATGTAATAGTTTACGAGCAAAAGTTTAATTATTTATAATTATAATAATATCTTGAGACAAGTAAGAATATAAATAGAACAGACATTTATATAAATATTTACTCACACTTTAATGTACTTAAACAATAATCTTACTTGGTGCATTTCCAAGTCGACTTTCAACAGATACTAACTACAGTGCTCTCATTTATGATCTCTTTAGAAGACTGGAAAGTTCTAATATATATACCATAAATATATGAAGCAAGAATCATATAGTACAAAAAGATAGGTAGGAAGTAGAAAATATGGTTGGCTTGATAATATAACCTATTTACTATGTCAAAACCAAGACCCAAATCCAAAATTCAGTAAGTGTCTAACAAATCTAAATATATATTTACACAGTCTAAACTAGACTCGTAATAAATTAAAACAAATACAATACAAACAAGATTCTTTATCTGGTATTCAGAGAGCTGTATTTTGTTTTTATTATGGCCTACCAAGGATATGAGAAAGATTAAATAATAGTTATCTACTTGATCTGAACAAATCTATAGCTACAAATGCTATTGGTTCATCAACAACTCTTTAAAAAAACATTTAGTTTAGAACTGCAAGTCATACAATTACAGTCCAATAGTGGGTGTGTTTAAACCAGGCATGATTCATGAACTAAGGTCATTAAAAGGGCCTAGCTATTGTATCATTCGACTTGTTTCTTTGTTCTTTTATTTTATTGTTTTTCACTGATAAGGGACAATTCCAAACCTTCATCATATGATAAGACAAATCTAGAACACTGGAGCTGGTCTGGAATATATTCATAGTAGTTCTTTGTGTTTGGAAATACTAAAATGTAAATTGTCTGATTTTAAACAAATTCCTATAGTTTGGTTTTTGGAAATTGCATTTCAAAAATGGGGTAGTAAAAAAAAATTGCTTATATACCGTATATCTGATTTTGGTTTATTCCTAGAAAAAAAATATAAAGACATTTTAAAATTTTTAAGCTATCAAAAATAAAAAGAAACCATAGTTCATAAAACTATACAAATTTGTCCATACATACAGGGCTACTGGAGTAAATATTTGTTCGCTCATTTGATTCAAGTTTGCAGGTAAACAAATGTACATAAGTACGTTCATATAAAACGTTTCACTCCACTCATTTCATTTAAAAAAATGCTTATAAAGTTCACAGCTTTCTAAATAAAGAATACCCAAATAAATTTAACACTGTCATTGAACTCTTACTAACAGAACAAAGGAACAAAAATAAAATTTTGCTTCCTTTCTTTAATTACTTATTTAATTTGAGATTCAAACTTAAACCAGTGATAAATTAAAGCAAAATGTATAAAATACTAAAATAGAGAAATGCCAGTTTGAGAATGTTCCAATTTAACACAACTTGGCTCTGCTCAGAACAGATGTACAATGAGGTTTGTTGGCAGCATTCAACAATTTTACAGTAACATAGATAACATATGGGGATTTAAATTTGTTCCTTATTTTAACTTGGTTGGGTTCCTGTTTGGTTCATTACACATTTCCTCAGTTTACAATATTTCTAAAGAAATGAATTGATAACATGAAACCACAAATAATTAGTAATAACTGAATATAATATCAACTACAATACCAACTCTGTCTATTTCAATAACTTACAAACAAAAATTAAAGTCAGAACTGTGAAATGTAGTTAGAAGGGGTATTTTATATGTCTGTGGATCTTTCTTCCTGCTTTCATCAAAAGCTATTTTCGGAGTGTTATAAATGAGTACATGTAAAGCACTTAATTATTTTAAAAAGGATTTTAATAATTTTAAGGCATTAAAAAAGTATGTAAGCCTTAATTATCGATTTTACTTCAATTATATTGATTTAATTTTTATTAGAAATGGGTTTTTCACTCATTGTTATTGCAAGTTACAAAGTAACATAAACTTTTAAGTAATATCCTATTATTAAGTAACAATTCTTTAATATTCCTGACGATGTTTGTACTGTTTACCAACGAAAAGCTTTGAATTGTAAATTCAATAAATTATTCTTGTATTTGTAATTTGTCTTATTTCTTTATTAATACACTAGAATACATATTGCGATATATGTATTCGATATATGTGTATATATATATATATATATATATATATATATATATATATATATATATATATATATTAAAACAAAATAGGTTATTTAAATATAAGAATATTATTTATTTATAGTCAAAGCTTTTCGTTGGTAAACAGTACCAATATCATCATACTATATGTATATATAGTGTATACAAGAAAACAGTGTTGCATAACTACAAATATATATATATATATATATATATATATATATATATAGGAAATTGTACTTCAAAATCATATGAAACCCAACCTGAAAAAAACATCAAAACAAAGAAGAAAACAGCTGTTAGCATTGCCCCCCATATTTAATTTTTGGAAATCTTAAGGGCAATTTATTCATTTTACAAACATTTGCAATAATATTGAATGACAATACAAAAAAAAATTCTTCTGCAGAAAGTGTTAGGAGAGCCTAAAGTCACTCATATAAACCAAAGTTCTATATTGTAATAATATTGGGTTTCTGTTGTTTCTAATCATCAATGTTTGATGTCATTTACCATTAACGCAAACCATCTCCAAGTGTGTTTGGGGTCCGTTTCCTATACCAAAAATATTTTTGTTTCGTTGTATCTCTTACTTCATTGTAAATTTTTATAAAAATTTCAAGCTGTTACTAAAATCTAACCATTTCAGAGTGAATATTGGATTTGAAAGACGCAAGAGAATTTTAACTAGGAGAAAATATTTTCTCGTATTAGGAGGTCTAAGTAGTAATAAAATTGTTTTAGTCTTGGTATTTGTGTATTGTTTTTTTTTTCTAAGAATACAATGCTTTGAATGTTTTTCGTAAGTAATTTACAAAAGAGTAAAATACTTTTCGAACATTTCATTTGCTATTTCCTTCCAATCTACTGTAAGACGTAAGGAAATCTTACATGTTGATTTATTTAATCAAAATCACTATGCTTTACAAAAATTAAAATTTATGACTAAATATAAAATAATTTTGAAGTGTTATTTAAAATTTTTCAGCCCTGTCCGCCTATTAAGATGGGTCGATTAATATTTGTTGTTTTTAAGCTAGATTTCATGCAAAAATATTTTAAATAATTTGTTGATTACAAAGATTCATTAACATTTTTTGTTTCAGATAATTTAGTAAGTAGCTTTGTTTGAACTGATGACTGTATATTATGCAACAATGTACTTAACAATGAGACAAATTATAATGCACGGCAAGTGTGTACATGTGACCTTTCGTCCCGCCTGCCCGCACCGGGAGAAAGTTACGCGTTCAGCGACCTCTGTCGGCAACGAAATGGACTTGTACAACTACATATATCGATGCAGAAAATATTTTGAAAAGCTTTTGAGACAGTCGCAAATGGGAATATGTTTGTATACAATTATAAAACATCCCTCTTCCAAAAACTGTTTTGTTAGATCTTCGGTTTTTAACAGAGTGAATATTTTATATTATTTTACAAAATAAGTTGTGACACAACTGTTACCCAATTAGCTATAATTAGATTCTAGTAACAGCGAAATTGTCTTAAGAAAATAAAATTGGAATACAAAAATATAAAAGGGAAATAAATTTAAATAAACATTAAAAAAGGTAGAGTTGTCTAAAAATAGCTTCTTTCAAATTTAACACTACATTAACATGATTTATACTGTTTTTGTTTTTGGAACCATTTATATTTTATAACAGCTGCTTGTAATTCAGAGAAGTCATAAAATTCAATACTTTGAAGACTGATTTGTGCTCCCTAGGAGTTTTATGAGCATAATCGTATGAGACTAGTTTAGTCACACATTTTCTACCGACAGATTAAATGTCTAACAAACAGCATTGAGTTAAATAATAGTTTTTAATGTTATTTCACAAACAAAAATAATAAAGTACTAAAGTATGATTATAGTAAACAATAAATAATAGATGATTTGAAAATATCACTTCAAATTAGCAATTCGTTTTTTTCAAATTTATACGTTCTTTTTTAAATAGTTTACGTTAAAATTTGAAAGTTAACGGGTCGAGTGAAACGAGTACAGTTATTTTCAAACAAAGATATTTTTGTAAGCAGAACAATAGTGTTTTTATTTGGTGTCACATAAAGAATCAAAACTGACAAATTTTTACGATTCACGCCGATATATTTAGCTGAAAATTTAATAAATTTATTACTTTTGAAGAAAAGCATAAGCCGAATTTGGGCAAGAGACACAGTTGGTGGGGAAAAATCCGTTTTTCGAAAACAATAAATAACTAAAAAGAGTAGAGATATGTTTAAAGGCATTTTCCATTCCACAATTTTTTAACAAAGTTAAACAAAAGTTGAAATAGCTTTTTGTAAATTCCTTTTATGCTTATAAAATCGAATGAACCTTTTAAAGGTTTCTGCGAAAACTTCTGAAGAAATTTTTTTGGAAAAATGCGAAATAACCTCTACGCAAAAGACGGTATTTATTATAAACATCTAATTAAAATGTATAACCTACATTTTGAAATTATTCCTTCTTGAGCTTCTAAACATTTGTGATGAACAATTTTGAACTACTGCTATTACGTTTATAAATTTAGAGATATAAAGAGATATCTACTAACCCCTAGTAAAGGCACAGAATAAGCTGGCGATTGGGAAAGGTCATGGTAATTCTCTCCTATAGGGGATAGGAGAGCATTTTGGGATGCCACTTGAAGTAGACCTGTTCTTTGAGATCATGAAGAAGTAGCTGCCCGTTACATGGGTGAATGTAATTAGTTAGGACTAGTAAATGACAATAATCTGTTGTTGTTATGGCAACGCGTGATCACGGGCTAGCATGAAGCAACCGGGGGAAATCCTGACGCAGACCATTGAATCGTTTATAACAATTTAACGATGAAATCAATGTAATATTCACTAATTTCGGTAACGCTTTATGAGGATATTTATGAAAGTTAATCTACGATATTTGCCAGGGCCCAGCATTGTTATTTGAATCGACGTTATATAAAGAGCCACAACAGCGGTTTTTGTACGGTTAATTCATTCTATTGGCTGCCTTTCCCCCATAGATTAAATTATTAAATATTGTTTCCTGTAATTTAAACGCGAGTTCCAAAATAAATTAAACTATCAGTTGATAAATTACAATCAATACTTGAATTAATTTTAATATAAAAAAAATATTAAATAATAAATCATTTCACTTGATATAAAGATTTACATTTTACCAGGTTTCTTCCTTTATCATTGTTTCTTTTATGATAAACCTACGAGCAAAATATGAGGTACTGCATGAGATGCAGGAATAACGGACGGTCCCATTGACGGTCGACTGCCACGACACGAGAGTGTGGCTCTCTTCCGCTTGACGACCGGACATGACTATCTGGCTGCGCACCTTCACAAGATACATGCATGGGCGCCCATACACACGGGCAGGGAGGGGCCGTGGCCCCCCCCTAGCTCCCAGAAAAATACAAATTAAAATTATTAAGACTTTCGTACAATATTTCTTTTTATTTTCAACTGTTGTGGAAGAACTATATTTTAATTATAATAAATTTTCACAGTATTAACAATATAAATAGTATATTTATCCGATTCTGCTATATTAACATCTTGACTGAACGAAGTAGGTTTTAAAGTCAGAAACTATTGAATATCCATATTATGTGATCATGTCAATGTGGACCAGTTAATGGTTGCGTCAATTAAAGGAAAACAGCTACACAGGACACGACTAATATCCTAGACGCTGACACAGCGAGCCAGCTATCCCAGTGATAAGAAAAACGTGATAGGAAGGACAACCTAGGCCCTTCCGACTGACGCTGCATTTCTTCTCTGTTGCATGTCATCTGCGTTCGACATTGTAGTACTGTATTGGGTGCAAGTAGGAAGCAGGGAGATTATATATTGACTATAGCGTACGGTACCGTGTTACGATTTACAAAATTGATAAATTATTAGCCTAATTAGTAAAACATTTCCTAATAACGAAACATAACAAACGTCAAGAATCAATTTCAAAAGAATTCCTATGTATAATAATACGATACGTAGATATTACATATTAGGTATATTTCTTTTCTGTTAAGTTAAACAAAACATACCATTTTGTCCACATATTAATTTTAATAGTTTATTATATGTTATAGCCTATGTTACATTACCTTTAATTGAATTATAGAAATTGACGTTTTAATTTGATTTATCTTTAATATTAGTCCAGGAAACGAAGCTTAAAGTAGGAAAAAACTTCGCAAATTTTTCGGAAAAGACCAATTTACATAAAAATTTGGGATTAAGTTCAACTTACCCTCTACTTCAAAATCTATATAGTGCCGACGGGCGCTTTTTATTTTTTAAGCGTGAAACTACCCCTTATTGTCAAAATCTATAAAAAAGCGTAAAAAGAGTGAAATTTGGTTCAGATGAATTAAAAAAATATGATTGTCTGATACTCTAATTGTAATTGTTAAATATTTCGAACCTCTAAAAATTCATTTTCAAGGGTGAAAACTACCCCTAATTGCTCAAACTAGTAGAAAATGCCTAAGGAGGATAACATTTGAATCTGCTTACTTAAGTAGCGCCTATACATTTATTGATTTATTTCACAGGGGTAACTGAATTGCAGGTGAAATCTTTCGCTAGTCGTAACTCACTAACGAAGCATTTTTTCTCATTTTTAGCGTTATATGAGCAGTTCCTCCTGAAACACGCAAACACCCTGAACCTAATGAGATATTTCAATAAAATCAGATATTCGACTGTCATGCCTCGGTAAAAATTAAAAAAAAAAAAAAAAAAAACGCCACTTATAAAACTGAAATTATAGCCTATATTTAAAGAACTTCCAACCTCAAAATAATTTGTCGGTTACAATCCTATCCTATAATAAATGAAATGACGCAAGAAAAATTTTATTATATTTTTTTAGTATTTTAAGGAATAAAGATTCACTCATTCTATAAAAAAATAAATTAATCGATACAAAAAAGCCTGTAAAAATTAGAAGTTTCGAATTTTCTAAAGTGCCTTAAAACTCACCATTTTAACCATAATTTTTCAAAATTTCCCCAGACCCTCCTTCTCATGGAGGGAATCCTATTCCCCCAGGTATCAGATTTGGCCCCCCCCTATAAAATTATACATGGGCGCCCATGGATACATGCTGTACCATCACCCGAATGCACCCTATGTGGAAGCGGCACCATGACAGCTGAACACCTTCGCACTTGCTCGTCGCTGGACCACAGTCCCACAGATGAGACAGAGTCCACAAGGATCTCTCGATTATACTGGTCAGCGCGCCGCCAAATGGCTGGACAGCCAAGGGTGGGCGTTGGCTAGTAAGTAAGTAAGTAAGTAGCATTGTTTCTTTTATGGACTGAATTAAAATTTTCTTCTCTCAGAAACCCATTTCCGCCAATCGAACATTTGTATATACTATGCAATACGCGACCATACATAAAGTGACCAGACGTCCCATTTTTTTTCAGACATGCACCCCGTTACTCCCTGGGGACGCTAATTTGTGTCGTTCTGGCAGAATAGTAACTGATATAAAAAATTTTTCAACATACTTTTTTAAATTTTGAGCAGATAAATATTGAATGTGTTCATGACTAAATTTAAGCTCTCATATTCATGATTTGAAAGTATACATTTTATTGTAGTCTACGATCTCGTAGTTTACCGACATGGCAATGATGTCAAGATTAGTTCCAACTGCAGCAGCTCCGTTAGGAGCGATTATATTTTTGGTTTAATGAACAAATATGTTGATTTTAATTAATTTATTATATCTAGTAGTATTACATAATTTTCTAGCATCCCAGCCTTTACTAAAAATATTAAAGGGAAAACGTGTGGGAATAACAGTTTATTTTAATGACTAAAAATGCTCTAATGTTTGATATTTGATTCTCTAATTTCAAAAATAATCCAAGGGTATCACCACAGGGTACCCCTTTTCTGGGGATATTCATACCCCAAAAGCTCCCAGAGGCTACTGTTTCGTTTGGATAATGAAACAGGAGAAAAAATTATTTTAAAGCTTTACTCAAAAAATAAAAAATATTTGACCCACGCGTAGAAAGAACACACTTTCGGAAGTTCCAATAGCATTGGCAAATTGAAAGGCTAATTTTGTCAAAGGCAAAGCTTGAAAAACGTAATAAGTCAATTATTGCTGACCTCTATACTACGACCTTACTTTTGGAATGGCTGTTGTGTGAGAGAGACGGACAAACAACAATAATTTACTACCCAAACAGCCTTGGCTAAAACCGGTTGTTATACATAAGCCTACAACTCCCAAAACAATGATCATAAATCTTGTCTAGAGAGCTTTTTCTCCCCCCCCCCGCCGAAATCCTCTACAATCCTTTCTTTAGACCCTTCTGTATCACTCACGAACTTGCGCAACAATTAAATAATGATCTAGGAAATAAATCTTACGCCGTGTTACGCCTATTTGTGAAGTAACGATAGTGCCGTGAATTTTATAACTTTTTAAATATAACCTATCACGCTTTATAATGTTAAGTTTTATTTGCAAGCTAGCTAATGTATATTGATCATTAAAAAAATATTAATATATTGATTATACAATACTTATGGAAAAAAATTAAGATAACTGAAGAAGTTAACTTTTGATAACCTAAGATTATTGCTTCGTTTATAAGCGTTAAGCTATATGCTGTTAACTTTAGGGGGTTCTTTACTATTGCAATGCAAATGTAAATGTTTAAAAATTTTAAAATGTGAAGTGCTAATATGAATTCTTGATCATAAATGTTAAACAATATTTTAAGAAAAATTTTCTCGTAAATTATATGATCAACATCAATACAGAAAACACCAAAGGCAAAACTTGAAATTATCCTGTCGAGCATATTATTCCAATGTATAATTTGTCTGAAAATTGATACTTACTCCTTCACTGCTGTTTACAAATGGTATGACAGGGTAAACAGCCAAAAGCCGCCAATAGAGGGTTAGCTTCGTAAAAGGAACGATCGTTTTGAAACGCGTCAGCAAGTAAGCAATTACGTATTCACTTAGTTAAGTAGTGTAAAATTAGTTTAATCAGTGAATTCAAGATGATTACATCAAGAAACTTCAGTTTGCAATAGGTTAACTGTAACTACGCAAGTTCGTAGGTGAAATTTAAACCGGTAAAAGTTAATTATATTAATTCTACAGGGTCGTTAATTCAGTGAGCGGCGATTCTAACGCATGTCAAACCGTACTTGTAGATTAGGCCGCATCTCAATATTTGAGACACGGACCTTTCATGCGGATATTTTGAGACAGTTTGTTGGCGGTTTCTTGCCCGGATAGTCTGAGACGACACGACAGCTACACCCCGTGGAAATGATAAGAATAAGGGAGGGTAAATGGAATAGGGGGGGGGCGTAAGGAAAGGTAACAATGATCACATTGTTGCTTTCCTGAAATAGACCTCTCAACTGAGGTGAAGCGAGTGTTGGCGGTTTCGTGCCCGGATACTCTGAGACGACACGACAGCTACACCCCGAGGAAATGAGAAGAATAAGGGAGGGTAAATGGAATAGGGGGGGGGGCGTAAGGAAAGGTAACAATGATCACATTGTTGCTTTCCTGAAATAGACCTCTCAACTGAGGTGAAGCGAGTGTTGGCGGTTTCGTGCCCGGATACTCTGAGACGACACGACAGCTACACCCCGTGGAAATGAGAAGAATAAGGGAGGGTAAATGGAATAGGGGGGCGTAAGGAAAGGTAACAATGATCACATTGTTGCTTTCCTGAAATAGACCTCTCAACTGAGGTGAAGCGAGTGTTGGCGGTTTCGTGCCCGGATACTCTGAGACGACACGACAGCTACACCCCGTGGAAATGAGAAGAATAAGGGAGGGTAAATGGAATAGGGGGGGGGCGTAAGGAAAGGTAACAATAATCACATTGTTGCTTTCCTGAAATAGACCTCTCAACTGAGGTGAAGCGAGTGTTGGCGGTTTCGTGCCCGGATACTCTGAGACGACACGACAGCTACACCCCGTGGAAATGAGAAGAATAAGGGAGGGTAAATGGAATAGGGGGGCGTAAGGAAAGGTAACAATGATCACATTGTTGCTTTCCTGAAATAGACCTCTCAACTGAGGTGAAGCGAGTGTTGGCGGTTTCGTGCCCGGATAGTCTGAGACGACACGACAGCTACACCCCGTGGAAATGAGAAGAATAAGGGAGGGTAAATGGAATAAGGGGGGCGTAAGGAAAGGTAACAATGATCACATTGTTGCTTTCCTGAAATAGACCTCTCAACTGAGGTGAACCGAGGTGTCTACCAGACGCCCGGAAAGGTTGAGTAAGGTGAAGTAAACTCAAAGTAAAGAGGGCTGAGTCTGCCCTTTAGAAGCCAAGAAGCAAAAATATTGGCTTTGGACTGAAAAGTTTTCTACCTCCAAGTAGAGAAATATAAATTTTAAAAAAACTGTTTAGAATCTGTAAATTTTGCAATATTTATACCAAAATACTTTATGCACACATCTGATTAAAATCAATTGTATAATTTTACACTATTTGATGAACCTCCAAATAAGGCATTGTGTCTGAGTTGAAAGCCAGTGCGGGAAACATGAAAATATTTTTAGTTATTTATGAAGCAAGCAAAATATAACAAAAATCAAGTTATCAATAACAACAAGGTAAAGCAAGCATATTATTCACTGCCATAGTCATATTTAGACCGGTCCCTCGTGGCGACTGTTACCAGATTGGAAGCCTATTTATACCCCGCCCTGCAACATTTAAAGTATCCTCCTTACAACAAAGCAATTTTCGCAACTTTTAAATCTATATAGGCCCTAACTACACTGTAAACCTTAGAGGCCATTCTCAGTTGAGTGAGTTGTGGTTTCGAAGAGATTCACTGTTCTTCGAAGTAAACAAGAAATCTTAAAAATAAATATACCGTTTTATTATAATTCCTACACAATTAGTGTTTACATGTTTCTGTTAACATTAATCTCACAATAAAACTTGACATACAAATCTTTCAACCCAGGGCACATCAAAGTGGTCCAGGTCTAAGTAAGTGTCCTGTTCACGCAATTCCAGGGGATCCTGTTATCTCCTTCATTCCACTCGTCCTTACTATAAGTTGTAGAACCGCCTTCTTAACATCCATTCTACAAGTAGCTGAGAGTGTGTCTACTTGAGAAGGGACATAACCTTGACCAAGTGATAAAATAGTTCTCCCTATGCCCAGTACCAGGGGATAGTCACCTACTTATGCATCATTCTTCTTTCCAAATGGGCAGAAACAGCTACCTAAATTCTCGGTAAAGTGTATGTAATTCAGATATGCAATTCTACATAAATGCCATAAGTTTCCCATACTCCTTGCACTAGGGGATCACTGACCTTTACTTCCATCCTTCCCTTATTTCAAACCTCCTTCTTTATTCCTTCCACTACCAGGGATGTAATGAAGACATGTCCCTATAGTAACGAAAGAGTACTACCTGAAAAACTAGTACTTGAGCAACTAACAACCTGAGGTAGTTAAGTAACTTACGCGAAATACGCGATCCTACTACATTCCAGACCCTACAAATACACCAAGGAATCCTTACCCAAATTCCAGACCAGTTTTTGTTCTAACCTTGTTCCCAACCACTCTAGTCCTCCACTGTTACAACCACTGCAGTCCTCCAATGTCACAACAATACATCAATCCTCCATAGTTACAACCACTGCAATCCTTCACTGTTACATCAGTACTCCGTTGTAACAATACTCAATCGTTCAACCACTGGAGTTCTCCATTGTTATAACATCATCAGTCTTCCACTGTTACATCAGTCCTCCATTGCACAACCACTGCCGTCCTCCATTGTTACAACTGCAGTCCTCGATTGTTACAACTACTCCAGTTCTCCACTGTTACAACATCACTCCTCCATTGTTACAACATCATCAGTCCTCCATTGTTACAACCTCTGCAGTCCTCTATTGTTACAACTACAGTAGTCCTCCATTATAACAATCCTCCATTGTTACAACCACTGCAGTCATCCATTGTTACAACCTCTGCAATCCTCTATTGTTACAACTACTGTAGTCCTCCACTGTTACAACATCAGTCCTCCATTATAACAATCCTCCATTGTTACAACCACTGCAGTCCTACATTGTTACATCATCAGTCTTCCACTGTTACATCAGTCCTCCATTGTAACCACTGCCGTCTTCCATTGTTACAACCTCTGCAGTCCTCTATTGTTACAACTACTGTAGTCCTCCACTGTTACAACATCAGTCCTCCATTATAACAATCCTCTATTGTTACAACATCATCAGTCCTCCACTGTTACAACACCAGTACTCCATTCCAACAACTACTGCAGTCCTCCACTGTTACATCAGTCCTCCATTGTAACCACTGCCGTTCTCCATTGCACAAACCTCTGCAATCCTCTTATGTTACAACTACTGTAGTCCTCCACTGTTACAACATCAGTCCTCCATTATAACAATCCTCCATTGTTACAACCACTGCAGTCCTCCAATGTTACATCATCAGTCTTCCACTGTTACATCAGTCCTCCATTGTTACAACCTCTGCAATCCTCTATTGTTACAACTACTGTAGTCCTCCACTGTTACAACATCAGTCCTCCATTATAACAATCCTCCATTGTTACAACCACTGCAGTCATCCATTGTTACATCATCATCAGTCCTCCACTGTAACCACTGCCGTCCTCCATTGTTACAACCTCTGCAATCCTCTATTGTTACAACTACTGTAGTCCTCCACTGTTACAACATCAGTCCTCCATTATAACAATCCTCCATTATAACAATCCTCCATTGTTACAACCACTGCAGTCCTCCATTGTTACATCATCAGTCTTCCACTGTTACATCAGTCCTCCATTGTAACCACTGCCGTCTTCCATTGTTACAACCTCTGCAGTCCTCTATTGTTACAACTACTGTAGTCCTCCACTGTTACAACATCAGTCCTCCATTATAACAATCCTCTATTGTTACAACATCATCAGTCCTCCACTGTTACAACACCAGTCCTCCATTATAACAATCCTCTATTGTTACAACATCATCAGTCCTCCACTGTTACAACACCAGTACTCCATTCCAACAACTACTGCAGTCCTCCACTGTTACATCAGTCCTCCATTGTAACCACTCCCGTCCTCCATTGTTACAACCTCTGCAATCCTCTATTGTTACAACTACTGTAGTCCTCCACTGTTACAACATCAGTCCTCCATTATAACAATCCTCCATTGTTACAACCACTGCAGTCCTCCATTGTTACATCATCAGTCTTCCACTGTTACATCAGTCCTCCATTGTAACTACTGCCGTCCTCCATTGTTACAACCTCTGCAATCCTCTATTGTTACAACTACTGTAGTCCTCCACTGTACAACATCAGTCCTCCATTATAAAAATCATCTATTGTTACAACATCATCAGTCCTCCATTGTTACAACACCAGTCCTCCATTGTTACAACACCAGTCCTCCATTATAACAATCCTCTATTGTTACAACATCATCAGTCCTCCATTATAACAATCCTCTATTGTTACAACATCATCAGTCCTCCACTTTTACAACACCAGTCCTCCATTATAACAATCCTCTATTGTTACAACATCATCAGTCCTCCACTGTTACAACAACAGTCCTCCATTATAACAATTCTCTATTGTTACAACATCAGTCCTCCACTGTTACAACACCAGTCCTCCATTATAACAATCCTCTATTGTTACAACATCATCAGTCCTCCACTGTTACAACATCAGTCCTCCATTATAACAATCCTCTATTGTTACAACATCATCAGTCCTCCACTGTTACAACACCAGTCCTCCATTATAACAATCCTCTATTGTTACAACATCAGTCCTCCACTGTTACAACACCAGTCCTCCACTGTTACAACACCAGTCCTCCATTATAACAATCCTCTATTGTTACAACATCATCAGTCCTCCACTGTTACAACACCAGTCCTCCATTATAACAATTCTCTATTGTTACAACATCAGTCCTCCACTGTTACAACACCAGTCCTCCATTATAACAATCCTCTATTGTTACAACATCATCAGTCCTCCACTGTTACAACATCAGTCCTCCATTATAACAATCCTCTATTGTTACAACATCATCAGTCCTCCACTGTTACAACACCAGCCCTCCATTATAACAATCCTCTATTGTTACAACATCAGTCCTCCACTGTTACAACACCAGTCCTCCACTGTTACAACACCAGTCCTCCATTACAACAATCCTCTATTGTTACAACATCATCAGTCCTCCATTGTTACAACACCAGTCCTCCATTATAACAATCCTCTATTGTTACAACATCATCAGTCCTCCATTATAACAATCCTCTATTGTTACAACATCATCAGTCCTCCACTTTTACAACACCAGTCCTCCATTATAACAATCCTCTATTGTTACAACATCATCAGTCCTCCACTGTTACAACAACAGTCCTCCATTATAACAATTCTCTATTGTTACAACATCAGTCCTCCACTGTTACAACACCAGTCCTCCATTATAACAATCCTCTATTGTTACAACATCATCAGTCCTCCACTGTTACAACATCAGTCCTCCATTATAACAATCCTCTATTGTTACAACATCATCAGTCCTCCACTGTTACAACACCAGTCCTCCATTATAACAATCCTCTATTGTTACAACATCAGTCCTCCACTGTTACAACACCAGTCCTCCACTGTTACAACACCAGTCCTCCATTATAACAATCCTCTATTGTTACAACATCATCAGTCCTCCACTGTTACAACACCAGTCCTCCATTATAACAATTCTCTATTGTTACAACATCAGTCCTCCACTGTTACAACACCAGTCCTCCATTATAACAATCCTCTATTGTTACAACATCATCAGTCCTCCACTGTTACAACATCAGTCCTCCATTATAACAATCCTCTATTGTTACAACATCATCAGTCCTCCACTGTTACAACACCAGCCCTCCATTATAACAATCCTCTATTGTTACAACATCAGTCCTCCACTGTTACAACACCAGTCCTCCACTGTTACAACACCAGTCCTCCATTACAACAATCCTCTATTGTTACAACATCATCAGTCCTCCATTGTTACAACACCAGTCCTCCATTATAACAATCCTCTATTGTTACAACATCATCAGTCCTCCATTATAACATTCCTCTATTGTTACAACATCATCAGTCCTCCACTGTTACAACACCAGTCCTCCATTATAACAATCCTCTATTGTTACAACATCATCAGTCCTCCACTGTTACAACACCAGTACTCCATTCCAACAACTACTGCAGTCCTCCACTGTTACATCAGTCCTCCATTGTAACCACTCCCGTCCTCCATTGTTACAACCTCTGCAATCCTCTATTGTTACAACTACTGTAGTCCTCCACTGTTACAACATCAGTCCTCCATTATAACAATCCTCCATTGTTACAACCACTGCAGTCCTCCATTGTTACATCATCAGTCTTCCACTGTTACATCAGTCCTCCATTGTAACTACTGCCGTCCTCCATTGTTACAACCTCTGCAATCCTCTATTGTTACAACTACTGTAGTCCTCCACTGTACAACATCAGTCCTCCATTATAACAATCCTCCATTGTTACAACATCATCAGTCCTCCATTGTTACAACACCAGTCCTCCATTGTTACAACACCAGTCCTCCATTATAACAATCCTCTATTGTTACATCATCAGTCCTCCATTATAACAATCCTCTATTGTTACAACATCATCAGTCCTCCACTGTTACAACACCAGTCCTCCATTATAACAATTCTCTATTGTTACAACATCAGTCCTCCACTGTTACAACACCAGTCCTCCATTATAACAATCCTCTATTGTTACAACATCAGTCCTCCACTGTTACAACACCAGTCCTCCATTATAACAATCCTCTATTGTTACAACATCATCAGTCCTCCATTGTTACAACACCAGTCCTCCATTATAACAATCCTCTATTGTTACAACATCATCAGTCCTCCATTATAACATTCCTCTATTGTTACAACATCATCAGTCCTCCACTGTTACAACACCAGTCCTCCATTATAACAATCCTCTATTGTTACAACATCATCAGTCCTCCACTGTTACAACACCAGTCCTCCATTATAACAATTCTCTATTGTTACAACATCAGTCCTCCACTGTTACAACACCAGTCCTCCATTATAACAATCCTCTATTGTTACAACATCATCAGTCCTCCACTGTTACAACATCAGTCCTCCATTATAACAATCCTCTATTGTTACAACATCATCAGTCCTCCACTGTTATAACACCAGTCCTCCATTATAACAATCCTCTATTGTTACAACATCATCAGTCCTCCACTGTTACAACACCAGTCCTCCATTATAACAATTCTCTATTGTTACAACATCAGTCCTCCACTGTTACAACACCAGTCCTCCATTATAACAATCCTCTATTGTTACAACATCATCATTCCTCCACTGTTACAACATCAGTCCTCCATTATAACAATCCTCTATTGTTACAACATCATCAGTCCTCCACTGTTACAACACCAGTCCTCCATTATAACAATCCTCTATTGTTACAACATCAGTCCTCCACTGTTACATCATCAGTCCTCCACTGTTACAACACCAGTCCTCCATTATAACAATCCTCTATTGTTACAACATCAGTCCTCCACTGTTACAACACCAGTCCTCCACTGTTACAACACCAGTCCTCCATTATAACAATCCTCTATTGTTACAACATCATCAGTCCTCCACTGTTACAACACCAGTCCTGCATTATAACAATCCTCTATTGTTACAACATCATCAGTCCTCCACTGTTACAACACCAGTCCTCCATTATAACAATTCTCTATTGTTACAACATCAGTCCTCCACTGTTACAACACCAGTCCTCCATTATAACAATCCTCTATTGTTACAACATCATCATTCCTCCACTGTTACAACATCAGTCCTCCATTATAACAATCCTCTATTGTTACAACATCATCAGTCCTCCACTGTTACAACACCAGTCCTCCATTATAACAATCCTCTATTGTTACAACATCAGTCCTCCACTGTTACAACATCAGTCCTCCACTGTTACAACACCAGTCCTCCACTGTTACAACACCAGTCCTCCATAGGGAATATGAATCATACAGACTGATCACACTAAAACCCAGCAATTTCACACCTAATTCCCCTTTAGTTTTCCTTATTTGAAGTTTTATAAAAATAACGTCAACCAACCTCAAAATAACATTTTCTCTTCAAAGTCAAATGCTGTATTTCAAGGCTAGGAAAATTTTTTCTAATTGCAATTATTGAAATTAAACCATGCTGCCCTAAAAACAGTGCAACATTCTTGTAATTAGATCTTCCGTGTTACCAATACTTCCTTCAAATATGTATTCTTTGTTTCAGTTTATAGCCTACTATACCATTTTTAATATTTTTTTGTACCTCATTGCTAAATGAAAGAGATTTTTATTCCGACTGACGAGGATTGGGAAATTTAACTGTACCGAAATAATAGTTTGTGCAACTATTAAAGTAGGAGTTTCTTTTATCCTGATGTCGCGTTGATCGATTGTAAAGTGTTTCTTTTATCCTGATGTGGCGTTGATCGATTGTAAAGTGTTTCTTTTATCCTGATGTCGCGTTGATCGATTGTAAAGTGTTTCTTTTATCCTGATGTCGCGTTGATCGATTGCAAAGTGTTTCTTTTATCCTGATGTCGCGTTGATCGATTGCAAAGTGTTTCTTTTATCCTGATGTCGCGTTGATCGATTGTAGTGTTTCTTATATCCTGATGTCGCATTGATCAATTGTAGATAAGAGTCCACAATTGTATATACAATTATGGAGCATTTTTTCGTATTCACCAGATTTTCTATATTAACAGGAACTCACCAAATATAACAACTTCCAGTTTTAAAGTGATCTTTGCGCAGTAGGCGTGACAATAGATTCGGTAAACAGTAGCAGAACAAATTTTTATTTACATACATAACAATACTAACAAGATAAAAGAGTACTTTGAATTTTAGAAAGATAAGGCGACATATTCCTCTCAGCTTTGTAAATAGGCCTACTGTTCCCATTAAACGATTGTCAAAACAAATTTTTATATCGCTTCAACTTTTACACTCCTAATTAAGTTAATCATAAATTGTAGGCCTATAGTTTACTTATAAATACAATTTACAAGCAACAAAACTTTACCTAGGTCACATAGAAAATGTAACCAAAATAAGGTTTTGGTACCATCATAAAGTTGGCAATCAGCTTATTTTACCTGATACACTGGGTTTACTGTTCCAGATACGCTATGCGTAAATACATAAAAACGTTTGCCTCTTTTGTATAGCTTGGTAAGCATAACTGATTGAAAAAGTTACGGAGCCTGCACAAAAACACATAAAAACTTCAGTTCCTCAGGCTTTTTTCTCAAACCTTTTACAACCCGAGTAACATCAATATTTTTAATCACTTAAACAATAGTTTATGAATATCCGAACTTTGAATTTAGTAAATTTGTTAAAACGTACTGAGACAGAACGTTTTCGATCGCTATGTGCCGATCTTCATAATTGTCTTCTGAAGACACTGATGAAGATCGGCACATAGCGATTGAAAACGTTCTGTCTCAGTACGTTTTAACAAATTTGCTAAATTCAAAGTTCGGATAGTCATAAACTATTGTTTAAGTGATTGATAAGATTCACCGAACGTAATGGACTATAAAATTCAAGAAATCAATATTTTATTGCTAAACTTCATTGTTCTCCATACTAAAAAAGGCATTTATTTGACGTTCCCACTTAATTAATTTTAGCAAGAACATTTAAACCGGGCAATGCAGAACGTCATCAGGAAAACGAAAACAATTTTAAAACCTTCCGCTCACGCCCCAAAAATTAAAAATTTTGGAAAATAGCGAATTTATTTATAAGACAAAGCTGTATTTTGCAGTACAATAACATAACAGATACAACATACCTATAAAATTAGCCGGTTAGTAAAAAAAAAAAAAAGTTTACTAACGGTAACGTGGACTTTGAAAACGATTGAACTTAGCAATATTAATATAGTTTACAGCACAAATTCTGTACAAATTCAAAAAATTCTAGCTAGTAAAACCCAGCACTATTATATTTGACTAGTGTTACAAAAGTAAAAGGTTAGGGTAGATTTGGTTACAAAATAAATAGAAAATCAGTAAGCTAGTCATGTATGTCTCGAAACAGGGTGTAGAGTATTTGTCAGAACTAGTAAATGCAACTATGGTTTACTTTACATAGGAAACTTCAAATTTTCTTCTAAATATTCCAACAACATAGTTCCTATACACAGTATGCTATACCCGAATAATTTGTAACTATATTATAATATACCAAAATAATAATGAAGTATAATACAATTGGGCAGTTCGTGAAAGAATAAAGTTTAAACAGTAGACTTACGTTTCCAAGATAATTTAAGGAAAGCTTCAACTAGCCTACTATTGATTTTAGCAATACCTGAGATCGCTTGTCTAAAATATATATTTTTAGGGGCATATAGGCTATGGTAAGAGAAAAAAATCGTAGCTCATACTTTATCAAGTACCGTATAACCAAGTGTTTTTGTAAAGCAATTCTACAATTGTGACGTATTAATCGAGAATGTAATTCAAAACCGTCGAGAAATGTTTATTACAGGAATCTTTTTTTTGACATGATAAATAATTAAACTACAAAAAAAACATACAGGGAACTGGTTTGCCATAGTTTTAGTGAAAGCCTAATACTTGTACATAGTTTAGGCATAAAAGGTTGACCAATAAAATCAGTAATAAACAAATAAACATCAGAAATGTTCATTTCCTAGCAAATTACATCAGCCTAATTATGCCTTCATCTACTTCCGATAGTAGGCCTGCCTACTTACCACACTGTTCAATTATACTCTATATCTAATCTACTTATAACTTTAGGCATTGATACTGTTTACAGATATAATTCTAAACTGAAGTTTATTTATCCTAATGAATATTTACAAAATTAATATTGCAACCACACTAGATAGACCTAAACTCTTAATAACGATAAAAAACTTTACTTTGTTTGCTTACCCCATTTCCTATTTGACCCATATGTTCTGGAGTGGCCGCCTCAGCCGATTCCGAATTCTGTTTATTATTTGCGATAGGAATGATTAGGCCGGTTTTTGTTCACCTTCGTTAAAGAAACACTTCACGAAAATCTTACACAATATTGAAATTTCTGTTCGTCGGGGCAGCACAGTTCACAGAAACACAACACAGAGATACGTTCTCATTTGTAAATTTATAAACTATATTAAGTTGTTTTAATATTCAATTTGTAAAATAACAGTATGTATTCATTATTTTTATATCATAAACATATCACCATTCTGTCGAACTCTTGGAGCTACATCCAATTTACGAACTCAAAGCTCCAAGCTTCGTATCTAACTGAAACGGGCACCGCACTGGCAATAGACCTACTGATGGGATTACTGTAATAAGGTGGTGGGGATGGCGCTGTTATTGGTTGATACAGCAAACAAAGAGCTATTGCATCAGCTGAGCGTTATAACTAGGTGGGGGACTTGGCAACCAAACGACAATAATATGTTCACGAATGTTTATATAAAGAAAAACATTTCACGATTTGGTAATATATTTCACTATAAATTACATATACACAAAATAAAAGATTAGAATAATTACATGAATTGAGGAATTGCCTAGTGAATAGTATTGTAGCCTAGGCCTATATGGTACCGTGAGGCTATACAGTTTCGGAATAAATAATAACTGCTGTAACTGCAAAAACAAGACTAATTATTAATTGCATTGTTTATTCCAATGGTACAAACAAATTATTACTATACATGCCAACAAATATATAATTATAATTTAAGTAATTTCGTGAAATTAAAATTAAACCGTGTTTTTTTAACTAAAAAGCATGAGATACTATACTGACAGTGAGTGAATATTGAATCAAAATTTCAGTAAATGTTAAACAAATACTTTAATATTTATTTCAAGTGACAATTGTTTCGCGTTTCACTCATACATTCTCAACTACAACCAGTGAAAACTATGATCTGGGAATGTCTTAGGTGTTAAAAACCGCCTTTATTTTAAATAATATTTACATTCATGGTTAGTCACTGCTTCATGTATATCGTCTATTAAATTATATAAATACTGAAACATTAAAATTCCGGTTGTTTGGTTTGTTGACCTTATCAGTCTTTAATCCTATGTAACACAATTCTAAATATAGCCAAAAAACAAGTCGCTTAAAGTAATTTGCTTGTCGAATAGGAGGTATTAGAGGCCTAAACTTGACCAGCACTCTTTGTTCCTATGTTATCGAATAATAGTTTTAGTTATTAAACCAGTTACGAAATAGGTCCATATATTAGGTAATGTGTAATATTTGCTCTATAATTAAATTTTATGGTTCAGATAATTATTAAAATAGCTTTTGGTGATTAATTAATAAACTCGTGTTGTAAATTAGAGACCAGACAAGGGGCGTTGTAGGAAGCTAGAATGTTCAATGAGGTCATTCATGATAGGAACAAAACACCAATTAGGCTAGGCCTACGTTTTTTTTAATGAAATTCATCCAGACTAATGAAGGCTTGCTTCATTTTCCTAAAGTCATCAATACGTATCTTATGTACATAGTTTGTAGACCTTACGTGTCGTATGAAAGTTTAGGAATTGTACCTTTTAGATACACAATCCATTAGCTGTTGAACGTACAGTACTACAAATAAAGGGCTGTAAGACAAACATAATAAAACAAACAGAAAATCGTTATTATTAAATCAGTGCCTTCTACTTTATTATGTTTATCTAACGGTTTGATTTTAGTAATTTTTTATCTTAAGTGTCTGTTTTATAGAAATAAGGAAAACATATTTTTTGTAATTCAAAAATAATTTTAAACATACTTAAATGCCTACAACGTATTACGTTTTTAGTGTAAAGTGCACCACACACACACACACACACACACGCACGCACGCACGCACGCACGCACACACACACACACACACGTACACACACACACACACACAGACACACACACACACACACACACACACACACACACACACACACACACACACACACATATATATATATATATATATATATATATAATAAATTTAAAATATTTCAAAAACAAGAATACTTTTAATGAATATATTTATTCAAAGCTTTTCCCCGATAAAATAGTACCAGCATCTTCAGGAAAATAATTATCTAATAAAATATTTTTACAAAAATTATATATATTTCGTAGAATTTTTGTAAAAATATTTTATTAGATAATTATTTTCCTGAATATGCTGGTACTATTTTATCGGCGAAAAGTTTTGAATAAATATATTCATTAAAAGTATTCTTGTTTTTGAAATATTTTTAATTTATTAACTATATTATAAGAAAACATATCACCATATTTAATATAATATAATATATATATATATATATATATATATATATATATATATATATATATATATATCGCAATATGTATTCTTGTGTATTAATAAAGAACTAAGTCAAAATATAAATACAAGCAAAATAAAAGTTTAACAACATTGTAATTGATTTGGCATAGCTATTTATTTGATCTAATTTGCACATATGTTAATTTTAATTATTTAATATTCCTGATGATGTTGGTATTGTTAGCCAATGAAAAGCTTTGAATTGTAAATTCAATTATAATTCTTGTATTTGTATTTTGACTATATATATATATATATATATATATATATATATATATATATATATATATATATATATTAGTTCTGTCATTTATTTACACAAGTCTACATTATTTAAGTAGTCTATTTCTAAAAAAAGTCAGATTTTATATGTGAATATTATATTTCAAAATATTCATAACGACATCGAAACTGTACGCCACATGTAACTTACAATAAACAATAGTATAAATCTGAATTCCAAAAACTAATTGCTAATTATTTCAGGTTAAGGTTTAATTATATATTCTGTTCCTGAAAATATACATGATAGCATACTCTGTAGGCCTATACGTCAAATTAAAAACGTTACATTACAACACACGTATAATAGATTTACAATAATATTGGTATTTTGCCAAGATTGAAGAGGTAGCGGGAGTTTGTCGCCACTTCCATCAAAACGGGGACCGGCTGTTTCCAAGACGTCATTTTTTCTATAAATGGGGGTCATAGATTTTCATTTTCAGCTATCTATTTATGGGAGAGAGTGAACCAGGCAATGAAGGCGGCGTTTTTTACGAAGAGGCACCGCCGCATTTACTCTTCAGTGAGACTTATATATATTCATATACAGTACTATTTTAATTTTAAATGAACAAAAATTGTCTGCTTTTACACAACATTTTCAACTAAAAAATGCAAGTACATAATAGTAGGAATTTGCTATTACCTATTTCATAAAAAATTCAAAATATAATTATTAAATAATTTACACTTCACAAGCAAATTAATAACTTCCACATTTTAAATAATGATAATTTAGAGAGATTTTCTCAAAGAGTACTGTCATAAATTAGAATATCTATATGCCGGTATTACCAACATTTCATTATTTATAAATAACACACGACTTTGAAAAAAAATATTTAAAAAAAGATAAAAAATCATGTTACCATTCAGTCACAAATTTGTTGGGTTCCAAACGTTTGGATAAGACATTTTTGAAAATGTAAACAGATAGCTAAATAGATAACTTAATTCTATAGGTTTTACAAAATAATTAATTTTTATAAATCAACCAAGCAACATTACTTTTTTTCGTTTCGGTAACTTTAACCTCTTCAGGACTACACTAAACAGAAAAATACGAAAATAATTAATGAATTTAATCATTGGTAAATGGTTAAAGACAATACACAACTAACTAGTTCAAAATTATTGTTGTTTAATATGTACGAGTAATAAAATCTCTGATAAATATACAAAATAAAACTAGTATAACTATTCTACATTTTTCATTTAACCAGGCATGTCGAATAAAAACTTTAAAATAAATTATTATTCCACTTCTATCGTCAGCTGAAAGCCTATTTCTGTTTTTATATTTCACTATATAATCAAGTCAACTGGTATAATAACAAATCAGTCGACCAAGAATAATAGTTTCGAAAAAAAAATTCTGTTGTGAAAGTAATTGAAAATAAATATTTTTCAACCTGAAACTTTATTAAATTTAACATTTTCTTCACCACTACAAAAAAACTTTACAAGTAACTTTAAATTTTAGCAACTAACAATAAAAAATGGAAACTTTACCAGCAAACTCATCCACTACACACTGCCCTGAAGAAGAGCTGCGTAAAACATCAATAATTTAGAAGAACAAAATAGAAGCAATACGTCAAGTATACGAAACATTGGCACAGTGAGGAAAAAGAAAGATGATTGAGTGTGTACGAAACATTAGATGGCGTAGAACACAAAACAAAGAACGCGGTCTGAGTGTGTGCAAAACATTGGAAGAGTGCATAATACAAGACGAAGAACAAGGACTGGAAGGTGTGTGCGAAGCATTAGATAGTGTAGAAAATAAAACATAGAACACGGGCTGGGCGTATGTGACACATTGGATAGTGTAAAACACAAGACAAAATATAGGGGCTGGGTGTATGCGACACATTAGAAAGCGTAGAGCACTAGACAAAGAATAGGGGCTGGGTGTGTGCCACACAATAGAAAGCGTAGAACACAAGACGAAGAATAGGGGCTGGGTGTGTGCACACAATAAAAAGCATAGGAGACAAGACGAATAATAGGAGCTGGGTGTGCGCCGCACATTAGAAAGCGTAGAACACAAGACGAGAATAGAGGCTGGGTGTGGGACACACATTGGAAAGCGTAGAACACAAGACGAAGAATAGGGGCTGGGTGTGTGCCACACATAAGAAAGCGTAGAACACAAGACGAAGAATATGGGCTGGGTGTGTGTCACACATTAGAAAGCGTAGAACACAAGCCCAAGAATAGGGGCTGGGTGTGTACTACACATAAGAAAGCGTAGAACATAAGACGAAGAATAGGGGCTGGGTGTGTGTCACACATTAGAAAGCGTAGAACACAAGACCAAGAATAGCGGCTGGGTGTGTGCCGCACATTAGAAAGTGTAGAACACAAGAGGAAGAATAGAGGCTGGGTGTGTGTCACACATTAGAAAGCGTAGAACACAAGACCAAAAATAGGAGATGGGTGTGCGCCGCACATTAGAAAGCGTAGAACACAAGACGAAGAAGGTTGGCTGGGTGTATGCCACATATAAGAAAGCGTAGAACACAAGACGAGAATAGAGGCTGTGTGTGTGCCACACAATAGAAAGCGTAGAACACAAGACGAAGAATAGCGGCTGGGTGTGTGCCGCACATTAGAAAGTGTAGAACACAAGACGAAGAATAGGGGCTGGGTGTGTGTCACACATTAGAAAGCGTAGAACATAAGACCAAGAATAGGGGATGGGTGTGTGCCACACAATAAAAAGCATAGAAGACAAGACGAAGAATAGGAGCTGGGTGTGCGCCGCATATTAGAAAGCGTAGAACACAAGACGAGAATAGGGGCTGGGTGTGTGTCACACATTAGAAAGCGTAGAACACAAGACGAAGAATAGCGGCTGGGTGTGTGCCGCACATTAGAAAGTGTAGAACACAAGACGAAGAATAGGGGCTGGGTGTGTGGAACACATTAGAAAACGTAGAACACAAGACGCAGAATAGGGGCTGGGTGTGCGCCGCACATTAGAAAGCGTAGAACACAAGACGAGAATAGGGGCTGGGTGTGTGCCACACATTTGAAAACGTACAACACAAGACGAAGAATGGGGGCTGGGTGTGTGTCACACATTAGAAAGCGTAGAACACAAGACGAAGAATAGGGGCTGGGTGTGTGCCACACAATAGAAAGCGTAGAACACAAGACGAAGAATAGGGGATGGGTGTGTGCCATACAATAAAAAGCATAGAAGACAAGACGAAGAATAGGAGCTGGGTGTGCGCCGCATATTAGAAAGCGTAGAACACAAGACGAGAATAGGGGCTGGGTGTATGTCACACATTTGAAAGCGTAGAACACAAGACGAGAATAGGGGCTGGGTGTGTGCCACACATTAGAAAGCGTAGAACACAAGACGAAGAATAGGGGCTGGGTGTGTGCCACACAATAAAAAGCATATTAGACAAGACGAAGAATAGGAGCTGGGTGTGCGAAGCACATTAGAAAGCGTAGAACACAAGACGAGAATAGGGGCTGGGTGTGTGTCACACATTAGAAAGCGTAGAACACAAGACCAAGAATAGGGGCTGGGTGTGTACTACACATAAGAAAGCGTAGAACATAAGACGAAGAATAGGGGCTGGGTGTGTGTCACACATTAGAAAGCGTAGAACACAAGACCAAGAATAGCGGCTGGGTGTGTGCCGCACATTAGAAAGTGTAGAACACAAGACGAAGAATAGAGGCTGGGTGTGTGTCACACATTAGAAAGCGTAGAACACAAGACGAAGAATAGCGGCTGGGTGTGTGCCGCACATTAGAAAGTGTAGAACATAAGACGAAGAATACGGGGCTGGGTGTGTGTCACACATTAGAAAGCGTAGAACATAAGACCAAGAATAGGGGATGGGTGTATGCCACACAATAAAAAGCATAGAAGACAAGACGGAGAATAGGAGCTGGGTGTGCGCCGCATATTAGAAAGCGTAGAACACAAGACGAGAATAGGGGCTGGGTGTGTGTCACACATTAGAAAGCGTAGAACACAAGACGAAGAATAGCGGCTGGGTGTGTGCCGCACATTAGAAAGCGTAGAACACAAGACGAGAATAGGAGCTGGGTGTGTGCCACACATTTGAAAACGTAGAACACAAGACGAAGAATGGGGGCTGGGTGTGTGTCACACATTAGAAAGCGTAAAACACAAGACGAAGAATAGGGGCTGGGTGTGTGCCACACAATAGAAAGCGTAGAACACAAGACGAAGAATAGGGGATGGGTGTGTGCACACAATAAAAAGCATAGAAGACAAGACGAAGAATAGGAGCTGGGTGTGCGCCGCATATTAGAAAGCGTAGAACACAAGACGAGAATAGGGGCTGGGTGTGTGTCACACATTTGAAAGCGTAGAACACAAGACGAGAATAGGGGCTGGGTGTGTCCCACACATTAGAAAGCGTAGAACACAAGACGAAGAATAGGGGCTGGGTGTGTGCCACACAATAAAAAGCATATTAGACAAGACGAAGAATAGGAGCTGGGTGTGCGAAGCACATTAGAAAGCGTAGAACACAAGACGAGAATAGGGGCTGGGTGTGTGTCACACATTAGAAAGCGTAGAACACAAGACCAAGAATAGGGGATGGGTGTGTACTACACATAAGAAAGCGTAGAACATAAGACGAAGAATAGGGGCTGGGTGTGTGTCACACATTAGAAAGCGTAGAACACAAGACCAAGAATAGCGGCTGGGTGTGTGCCGCACATTAGAAAGTGTAGAACACAAGACGAAGAATAGAGGCTGGGTGTGTGTCACACATTAGAAAGCGTAGAACACAAGACCAAAAATAGGAGATGGGTGTGCGCCGCACATTAGAAAGCGTAGAACACAAGACGAAGAATGTTGGCTGGGTGTGTGCCACATATAAGAAAGCGTAGAACACAAGACGAAGAATAGCGGCTGGGTGTGTGCCGCACATTAGAACGTGTAGTACACAAGACGAAGAATAGGGGCTGGGTGTGTGTCACACATTAGAAAGCGTAGAACATAAGACCAAGAATAGGGGATGGGTGTGTGCCACACAATAAAAAGCATAGAAGACAAGACGAAGAATAGCGGCTGGGTGTGCGCCGCATATTAGAAAGCGTAGAACACAAGACGAGAATAGGGGCTGGGTGTGTGTCACACATTAGAAAGCGTAGAACACAAGACGAAGAATAGCGGCTGGGTGTGTGCCGCACATTAGAAAGTGTAGAACACAAGACGAAGAATAGGGGCTGGGTGTGTGGAACACATTAGAAAACGTAGAACACAAGACGCAGAATAGGGGCTGGGTGTGCGCCGCACATTAGAAAGCGTAGAACACAAGACGAGAATAGGGGCTGGGTGTGTGCCACACATTTGAAAACGTACAACACAAGACGAAGAATGGGGGCTGGGTGTGTGTCACACATTAGAAAGCGTAGAACACAAGACGAAGAATAGGGGCTGGTTGTGTGCCACACAATAGAAAGCGTAGAACACAAGACGAACAATAGGGGATGGGTGTGTGCCACACAATAAAAAGCATAGAAGACAAGACGAAGAATAGGAGCTGGGTGTGCGCCGCATATTAGAAAGCGTAGAACACAAGACGAGAATAGGGGCTGGGTGTGTGCCACATATAAGAAAGCGTAGAACACAAGACGAGAATAGAGGCTGTGTGTGTGCCACACAATAGAAAGCGTAGAACACAAGACGAAGAATAGGGGCTGGGTGTGTGCCACACAATAAAAAGCATATTAGACAAGACGAAGAATAGGAGCTGGGTGTGCGCCGCACATTAGAAAGCGTAGAACACAAGACGAGAATAGGGGCTGGGTGTGTGCCACACATTTGAAAACGTAGAACACAAGACGAAGAATAGGGGCTGGGTGTATGTCACACATTAGAAAGGGTAGAACATAAGACCAAGAATAGGGGCTGGGTGTGTGCCACACAATAGAAAGCGTAGAACACAAGACGAAGAATAGGGGCTGGGTGTGTGCCACACAATAAAAAGCGTAGAAGACAAGACGAAGAATAGGAGCTGGGTGTGTGCCACACATTAGAAAGCGTAGAACACAAGACGAAGAATAACGGCTGGGTGTGTGCCACACATTAGAAAGTGTAGAACACAAGAAGAAGAATAGGGGCTGGGTGTGTGTCACACATTAGAAAGCGTAGAACACAAGACGAAGAATAGGGGCTGGGTGTGTGCCACATAATAGAAAGCGTAGAACACAAGACGAAGAATAGCGGCTGGGTGTGTGCCGCACATTAGAAAGTGTAGAGCACAAGACGAAGAATATGGGCTGGGTGTGTGTCACACATTAGAAAGCGTAGAACATAAGACCAAGAATAGGGGCTGGGTGTGTGCCACACAATAGAAAGCATAGAACACAAGACGAAGAATAGCGGCTGGGTGTGTGCCCACATTAGAAAGTGTAGAACACAAGACGAAGAATAGGGGCTGGGTGTGTGTCACACATTAGAAAGCGTAGAACATAAGACCAAGAATAGGGGCTGGGTGTGTGCCACACAATAGAAAGCATAGAACACAAGACGAAGAATAGCGGCTGGGTGTGTGCCGCACATTAGAAAGCGTAGAACACAAGACGAAGAATAGGGGCTGGGTGTGTGGAACACATTAGAAAACGTAGAACACAAGACGCAGAATAGGGGCTGGGTGTGCGCCGCACATTAGAAAGCGTAGAACACAAGACGAGAATAGGGGCTGGGTGTGTGCCACACATTTGAAAACGTACAACACAAGACGAAGAATGGGGGCTGGGTGTGTGTCACACATTAGAAAGCGTAGAACACAAGACGAAGAATAGGGGCTGGTTGTGTGCCACACAATAGAAAGCGTAGAACACAAGACGAACAATAGGGGATGGGTGTGTGCCACACAATAAAAAGCATAGAAGACAAGACGAAGAATAGGAGCTGGGTGTGCGCCGCATATTAGAAAGCGTAGAACACAAGACGAGAATAGGGGCTGGGTGTGTGCCACATATAAGAAAGCGTAGAACACAAGACGAGAATAGAGGCTGTGTGTGTGCCACACAATAGAAAGCGTAGAACACAAGACGAAGAATAGGAGCTGGGTGTGCGCCGCACATTAGAAAGCGTAGAACACAAGACGAGAATAGGGGCTGGGTGTGTGCCACACATTTGAAAACGTAGAACACAAGACGAAGAATAGGGGCTGGGTGTATGTCACACATTAGAAAGGGTAGAACATAAGACCAAGAATAGGGGCTGGGTGTGTGCCACACAATAGAAAGCGTAGAACACAAGACGAAGAATAGGGGCTGGGTGTGTGCCACACAATAAAAAGCGTAGAAGACAAGACGAAGAATAGGAGCTGGGTGTGTGCCACACATTAGAAAGCGTAGAACACAAGACGAAGAATAACGGCTGGGTGTGTGCCACACATTAGAAAGTGTAGAACACAAGAAGAAGAATAGGGGCTGGGTGTGTGTCACACATTAGAAAGCGTAGAACACAAGACGAAGAATAGGGGCTGGGTGTGTGCCATACAATAGAAAGTGTAGAACACAAGACGAAGAATAGCGGCTGGGTGTGTGCCGCACATTAGAAAGTGTAGAACACAAGACGAAGAATAGGGGCTGGGTGTGTGTTACACATTAGAAAGCGTAGAGCACAAGACGAAGAATAGGGGCTGGGTGTGTGCCACACAATAGAAAGTGTAGAACACAAGACGAAGAATAGGGGCTGGGTGTGTGCCGCACATTAGAAAGCGTAGAACACAAGACGAAGAATAGCGGCTGGGTGTGTGCCACACAATAGAAAGCGTAGAACACAAGACGAAGAATAGCGGCTGGGTGTGTGCCACACATTAGAAAGTGTAGAACACAAGACGAAGAATAGGGGCTGGGTGTGTGCCACACATTAGAAAGTGTAGAACACAAGACGAAGAATAGCGGCTGGGTGTGTGCCACACAATAGAAAGCGTAGAACACAAGACGAAGAATAGGGGCTGGGTGTGTGCCGCACATTAGAAAGCGTAGAACACAAGACGAAGAATAGCGGCTGGGTGTGTGCCACACAATATAAAGCGTAGAACACAAGACGAAGAATAGCGGCTGGGTGTGTGCCACACAATAGAAAGCGTAGAACACAAGACGAAGAATAGGGGCTGGGTGTGTGCCACACATTAGAAAGTGTAGAACACAAGACGAAGAATAGGGGCTAGGTGTGTGCCACACAATAGAAAGCATAGAACACAAGACGAAGAATAGCGGCTGGGTGTGTGCCGCACATTAGAAAGCGTAGAACACAAGACGAAGAATAGGGGCTGGGTGTGAGCGAAACTGTCGCAGAGTACAGAACGGAAGAATACAACTTGAAAATGGTTAAAACTATGTCAGTGTGAAATATATAGAATGAAAATCGTGGACTGGCAGCTTAACAATGTAGAATATGGAACGAAGATCCTAATATTCCACGAAGAACGGTCGGGAGTGCGAAAATAAAATTACAGTGATAATGATTTAGTTTATTGTGATTCAAAACGGGTTAGAATGTGAAACTCGTCTTAGAACTGCGGAATGGTGAAAGATTCACTAAAATGATTTAATTCCCGCAACATGTTTAGGGTGGTTAAATGAATGAATTTGAAGGGGGTACGTCAAGCAATCGGAATGAACTATAATAGTTACGCATGTCCTCAACATTTATATAAACAAAACCGGCAGGACAACGCCCCCCTGGGAATGCCAAGGCTCAGATGGTTAGAATTAACGAAGTAGGATTTAGAGAGCAATTGAACTGGATCCAACTGGCACGGATTAGAGATATGTTTTGTATTATCTCTCAACTCTTGTTTAATATATTCATCGGAACCATATGTCAGGGAGCTTTACTGGAGCAGGGTGCTGGAAAGAGTAACTACGTAGATATTAATAAATATACGTTATGGCGACGACCCTATTAGTGGCAGAGAATTCAACATTCTTCTAGTATTTAACTTCACTGTCTGAAAGTAAACATTAAAACGACGAAATTGATGGTAATAAAACAAATAAGAGTTGTGGTCAGCGAGGTGGAACAAGGTTTGATGATTTCCAACCTTCGATAAGTTAGAAGAGATAGTTTTGTGAAACTGGGATTGCAAAAATTAGGTTATAACAGCCTCTAAGGTTTACCAATTTCGTAGAGTAGGCCTATGTGTCAGTACCGTTCGCCGTAACCCTTGCCTATGCTTGTAGAGATGACATAGTTCCCTTTCACAAATACAACATGTTATTTTTCGCTTTTTTTTAAAAAAACTTGATGTTTTATTTTCTTTAAAAAGAGGGAACTATGTTTCTTCTACCACATGTCATCTTCATCAAGCTTAGAACAGACAATACGGTCTTCTACATAACTATTAAGACAGGAAAATATTAAAGTTTTTTAGAATAAAATTATACAAGATGTTTCAGAGGAGGAGGGGGTTTTATATTTCGGGAAATATTCTTGAGAAAAAAATAAGACAAAACATTCGTACAAATATACATCTGAAAACACTTCGTTGGAACGTTACGGCTGGCGAAATGTTCACCCAGTTTCAGCTCCTGTGAAATACAGCTGTGCCAAAATTTCCTGGTAAGAGACAAAATATTTGTTGCAATGTTTTTCTTTTTTAACTAAAAATTGAATAAAAGAAGTCCCAGCACCTCAAGTTTAGTTTTTTTTTTAAGAAAAGTCATGGAGAATGGAGAAACGCTTTGCCAGAGACTGTTTACAGCTATGATGCGCAATAATTTCCAAATTGCACGAAAGTATTTGATTACTGTTTACAAAACTTGTAGGCTATTCAAATGTGAAAACAAAGTCATGAATTAAATGAAAGATAACAGAGTTCGGGGGAAGTTGAACAAACCAATATACGTGTTTGTAACCAGAAAGTGTTTAAACAATACATTTGAGCCAACACTTTTCAGAATAATATTTTCTTTATATGTTAATAAGAAATGTTAAAATTTTATTTTCAATACTGAAGAATAAAAATTGTTAAATTTCGGAGTACTAATAAATAAGTTGATAAATTCCAAAAAGTACAAAAATTATGTTTTTATCGACACAAAATTAACCACTTCGCGGTCTTAATATGCAAGCAAATTTATGAAAAAGCTACTGAAACAAAACTTTTTTCAGGTAAGAAACTGACGAAGCGATCTTGGTGAGATTAAAAATGTTTTGTATCAATAAGTTTTTCATAAAATTACTTGAATTATAATTTCGATAATGTGTTAATTTGTAGTAATAAAAACATTACAATTTTTCTGCTTGTCATGGACTAGAATAAAAATATTCCAAGTAGGATGAGCATTCTACGCACACTGATGAAACCATTTAAAATGTTGGCAATTTATTGCCACTGTTTACTTCCCACTAAACATATCACAGCATTCAGTTTCAAAGTAGATCAGACTTGAAAAGAACATATTTTAAAATAACTCAAAGGAAATCTCAAAGGAATATAAATATTTCTATAAATCACGTAAAGTGTAATTAGACCGATGTGAATAAAACACTGATTTAAGCAAAATCTGTAATAATTTAATCACTTGGTCTGTCATAAACGCGTGTCGAAAAACCTGTGACGTAATTCTAAGAGTATCTGTGTATCGCATAGTGTAGAAGTGACGCCACCTCCTTAGCAGCTTCAGCTGGGCTTGGAAGTGATCCGATAGTTTTCAACGAACTGAACGAATTAAACAACTCAATCACCACTGCCGACGTAATCAGTCAATATTGTTTTAACCAACAGACGCGGTTCTGATAATTGTTATTTAATACTATTGACGTTTCTCCGCGACCTATCAAAACTTCCGTTGGGATCTGTACTCAAGAACCACTGTTAGATGTTTAGGTCTTCAAAGTTCCATAGTAACGAAAGTCCAAATACGACGCGGCAATATTTTAAACTTTATATCCTCGAGTACTTTTGTATAGGTTACTTTAATATTATTGATATCCGTATATTTTTATTACAATCCATTTTCGCCATGCGCCTGGATGTCTCGTGTGGGAAATAAAATAAAATAACCTCACTTACAAACATACACAACTCTTAATAGAATCAAGGAAAATCTATAAAATATACCGCTATGTTATCCTTCATTAAATTATAGCTATATTACTTAAAAGTAGCTATAAATATATGAGGAAGCCTTGTGCATGAGTAAAAAAAATTTATTCTGAAATCAATCTTAACATTTAGTTCCTAAGGCAAAAGTGGTTCACGATAAAAAATATACTCTCACAGTAAGTAGCAGGCTTATACAGTACTATAAAATGGCTGACGAGATTCGTGTTTACCCTTATAACGTGGCAATTTATTAAATTTTACTATAGTTTCAAAGGACGCTTCTATTTTACAAGCTACAGCTGTCCTATAAAATCTTCCCACTCATATTTTAAACTAAAAATTTCGAGGTTGCAGAATTAAAGTAACTTGTCTATTTTACGATCAGGTGTTGGTACGAGTGTGTTTTACGTCGTAAAAGACAATTTCAGTAACATTTTGCATTGTTTTTAGTCCTGACGAAAGTTTTCAATCAAAAAATATTCATAATACAAAATGTTATTAATTTTGTTCCAAAATTGTAATTAATTTGTTTTACTTATTTATTATACTTAACAATAAAAGAAATGGGGGATTAAGTTTAACTTAATTGTCTTATTATAGCGTAGAAGTACGCTCAACTTCTTTTAGCAAGAAATATTATTAAAATCATATTTCGTTAAAAAAATCTATAACTTAGAATCATAATCTTACTTGGATTTTGATTGTTAGTAGAATATATTTATTCTGTGCTTTTGCGAAACAATAAAAATAATTGTTTTGAAACAAATAATTCTATAGACTAGTGAATACAATTCAATGAATTAGGACGTAGCCTAACTTTTTAAAACTCTACAATATAATCTTTTTAAAAGATTTGAATTGTAAATTCAGAATTGCTTTCGGTTTTAAAATTAACTTTTTGAAGTGAAAACTTTTATGGTGACGCCTACAAAAACTAATTAGTTAGACATTAACATAAAATTACGCGTCAGTATAATTTCCATCAGTCTATGATTTTCCTCAAAGTGAATTAATAACATATGATCTCATGTATCAGCTGTTTTTATGTTATACGTTATGTTGTCCATCAACTGTTTCAACACGTAAGTTATGTTACATTATTTATTGAACAATGTTAAGGAAAAATATTATTAAATAGTTTTGATCAGTAAATAAATATAATAATTTATTTAAATTTTGATAAATCTGAATACAAACACAGTATAACGATAGTAATAAGTTTCATTTTCAGGCGCGTCTGATAACAAATGTTTAGGTAATTTCTGATGTTTACAGAAAATGACATATTTTTCTCAATTCAAAATGTCAGTAGACGTGTTTATAAAAGTTTTAACTTCTGTCGGGTCTCCCCCGAGTGCCACAACCTAATCTCTTTTAGTTATATGAGCTAATTTTATGAGTAATAAAACTATCAAAGTTTTATATTAGTAAACTCAAACAATACAGTTATATATAACCAATATAATCTTCTAACAACTAAATAAATTATTATTTATTGCTATAAATCCTATAAAAGCTAGTGCTAGCATACTTGTTAATGCGATTAACTAAATCGTATAATTTATAGGACACTATGTTGAAATATTTCTTTGATTATAAGTTAACCTCTAAATGAAGAGGCTAAAACAGCTGAGAGAAGCCATATGTTGGGCGAGGATGTTCACTATAACCACAGATGATACGTATTATATATGTATTCTTTGTGGTATAAAGTTCGTTTTGATCTCGCCCACGTCGCCTTCAATCAACAAGTTAATCCCCTCTCCCCAATCAAGACATTTCATTACAGAAACAGTTCTGTATTCGCGAACACAATTCGAACCACTGTCGGACACAAAGAAAGCGTGTTGTTCGATTATCGCCCTGATCTTATAAAGCTATGTATTACTACGTTTCATCATCACTTACTTGCTCGTTCCATTCTGAAACCTGATGCCCGTTAACACGAGTACACTTCATTAAGCTAACACATTAACATTTAGACTGAACATCTTTCCCCAATTGTCTTATTAACAAGTTGTTTGTACAACATGGTCATAGTACAGCGATAAACTGCTTATTCCAGTCAATTTAATCTTACTAAAACAATATTGACTTCATCAACAATTGCTGAGGCAATTGCATTTAAGTTTTACATCAATCATAGGGGGACACCTAGTATTTCATCAACAATTACGTGGACTGTATTTGTAGGTTATTATTTCTACAAGCTAGGCTAATAAGAATAGAAATTAAGGTAATGCACCCTATTAAAGTCATTAACGCTTGAAAGAATAAGTCATTCCCGCCTTATAATAAGCCAATTGTTTCTTTCTACACCTTCTAATCCCACTTGAACAATCCTCCAACTCTTAATATATATACATCTTGATACAAGTAATATGGTCTCTATACTTAGGATACACTGTACAACCACCGCTCCTGAAGCTCTGCCCCGCCTGGATTTTAAGCTTTATTCCACCTTTACTGAACTAGTTTTAAGTTCTAAACATTTTTATTGCTTTATTTGCCAAAGTTTCGATCATCTTTCTTTTTAAAAAAACACTCAAGCCTGTCGCAGATTCAAGGATATGACTAATACTTGACAAAAACTGGGTTAACTTCAACTATTTTTCGTTTTACGTGTGCTAGTTAATTCTATATACAGTATATAAAAATGTATGTTTGTATGTATGTACGTGGCTTTTGCATTACTGAATCACTGATTCCATCGCCATGAAACTTTGGGCAATTGATGAGTACATTCCTGGGAAGGTTTCGGGCATAGTAAGTCAGGGGCATAACTAGGGGGCACGTGACCACCTCCAAACCAATTAATTTCAGCAGAGAAATATTAACCTATAAAACTCCGCGCCAGGTTCTTAGCGAAACAATTTACCGACTACAAAACAATTTTTTTTTAACATGTAATTTTCAAGTCTCAAAATAGCATAAATTAAGATTTTCTATCTTATCCTATCTCAAGTCATTTCATTGAATTCATTTCAAATTTTGGTTGCTAAGCAACACTTAACAAATTTAAATTATTTACCAACAAATTTCAAAGCCATTTCTGTACAATTATTATTATGTTAATAAAATAGTTCGTACATGTTACATTATCGTCAAATAAACGAAATGTCGCTTTACAAACTCGCTTCCTTCATAAGCAATTCTACGGGAAATCCGCACTACGTGTTCCTACTACATTACTATATATTTACATTAAAATCTATAGCTGCAAGTAACCGATTAGAATATATTTGATTATACATATAATACTTTCCTAACCTAAACCAAGTGATTGTTGGAGTGAGGAATAGGCGTCTTTATCAATTAGTCTACGAGTCTCGTAATTCTTTAAGAATTATTGCAGTTAATTATACTACATTATTAGGTTATATACCTATAAAGACTCCGGTTAGGGTAATTTTAGTGGCAAAAAAAGATTAAGTTCCGCCACTTAAACGACTGAGTGCGGGAGCTTCAATTTCCCTCCGTCTTGTAACAACAAATTCAACTCGTACAATATATGCTTACATTAGTAAACTTATTACTTTTTTTTGATTAATCCAAATTTATATAAACCCGGTACATTGTAAATATATTATTGTAAATATATTGTAATATAGACTGCACGCGCACACACACACACACACACACACACACACACACACACACACACACACACACACACACACACACACACACACACACACACACACACACACACACACACACACACACACACACACACACACACACAAACACACACACACACACACACGCACACACACACACACACACACAAACAAACAAACACACACAAACACACACACACACACAGAGAGAAACACACACACACACACACACTCACACACACACACACACACACACACACACACACACACACACACACACAAACACACACACACACACACACACACACACAAAACACACTGTGTATATATTGTATACATACGATGTATATATAACTATTACATCGTAATATAGAAAGTATATATATTTCGTTTTATTCAGAAACATTGAGTGTAAAAAACGTATACAGTGGAAAATGTATGAAATGTGTGTGTTTGTAAATTGAGGTTATGTTTGTTAAACATGTTTTAGTGTTTCCGACATTTAAAATACCGGTTTAGTCTTTTATAATGAATTTTTGTATGTAAAAATAAACAAAATGTAGTCGTTCCAGTAATTATCAAGTATTTCTTTACTCTAAATACATTAACGCCGGCTAAGGGGAGGCCAAATATTGAATATAATAATGCATAATTCAAAACCACGTCGGATCTATACGAACGTTGGTAAGTGATTACATAATCGATTAAACCTACAACCTAATTTATGAGTTTTTTACACACATAAATCAATACAAATGTGTACAAAACAAATAAATATTTCTAGATAAATAGAAGTCGTTTGTTGTTATGTTTGTTAAGATAAAATTTGCATTGTTTGTCTCAGATTAGTCCAATCAAAACCTATATGACCTACATAAAACAAAAGATAAAATAGTCCAATAACTATTAAATCGTGGCACAAATGAAAAACAATTAAATGATTGACGAAAAAAGACGACTTTATCATTGGCAAATGTCAGAGTAGAAATTTATCTCCAACTAAAAGACTCCTTTAATACACAATACTGTCAAATTGAGTTGTTTTTTTGCAACTTCTAGCATTATATAACAAAAAGAAACTGAAGTCTACAAATTAATTAGACTGGTTTCGTAAACTTGCCACATGTAATATTAATCAACACAACAAAATAATTCTAAATACTTTTGAGTGTTGTCTTTACTCAAAAGACGTTTTGTTCTTTAGTTTACCATCACCGACTGGAATATTGCCCTATTAAGCTAGGCGAGTTGAAGTAGCTTTACGAACTCAATCAGTGACTGCTAGTTACCATGACAACCTGATGTAACAGTGTTGCCATGTTTCTTACTGCACTTGTCCACGCATCGCCAATGTGCTTTCTCTTCAAGCTTCTATGAACTATGCGACCGGAGCAACGACAGCACCATAGTGATAACGTCGCACTCACGTTTCCTCCCACTCGTCGGGCTTCCAATTAAACTTTTAATTTCAATTCGATTAAAATTTGTTTAAGAAATACTTTTAAGGTAAAGTCATAACGCCCCTTGGCAAGAGGAAGTGAGAGAGAAATATTGTGCGTGTAGCTCAAACTCTACTGGAAGTTACAGAGAACTGTTTAACCTATGGTAGTAAAAAAAATTGAGTTTTATCCATGTTAAAAGAGCAATATTTCTTCAAAGATGCCGTAGAATCATAGCTCGTGTTGTCAGGATAGTTCGGGGGAAATATTTTCAGAATAATGCTATTAAGAGTATTGAGCAAAAAATAATATAATACACAAGACCTCTTTACACTGACATTTAAATAGCGGTGTTACGAATACTAACACTTCTCATTTAATTTAATTAATTAAATCAATTTATTTAAATTGAGATCAAATTAATTTATCTAAAGTTTAAATTTAGCGAGAGAACCTACAGAAAAAGGACAGAGGGACCAAGAATGCTGATCATCTTCTGCAAACGTCGTGTGCACATAGGCCTACATAGAAAGAAAAAAGGAAAGGAGCAGAAGACAGAAAGAGGGTGCAAGAAGAGGGAGATAGACAAAGGATAGAGAACAAGAATTGATAATACGTGTGTGCACAAATGTGGCGAGATAGGAGGGGAGGGCACATATATTGTGACATAGAAGGAGATACAAACGATAGAGGGATTGGAAACAAAGAGGAAAGACGAGGAGGAGAAGACAGAGAAGGAAAATAGGATAGTTAGGAGCAAGAGGCAGACAGGGGAAATAGGGTTTAACAACGAGAGTTGATTCACTCACTGGAAACCCCATACATACATACGAAGAGAGGGAGTGAGAAGAAGAGAGGAGAGGAAAACCACAGAAAGGGCAGCCAGAAGGGAAAGACAGACGAAGAAGAAAGAAATTTACCACAAGAGTTGATCCGTTGTCTAGACACTCCTCGTACTGCTTTGCTGTTCGTTTATAAACAAATGATGGCACACATCAGAAAAAAATAATTCACAAAAATAATAATGATTATTTATTAACAATTTTAAAACATACTATATTCCATGTGTAATAAGCCATTATCCTATTCAGTCAAGACAAGAAATGTTGACAAGAAACTAAGCCCTCACCAAACCTTTTAAAATAAGAATGTCGTTATAAAAAAAGACAATAAAAACTGTTAAGCTTGTTAAGAACAGGTGACAGAAAAGTTGTAACATGTTGAAAGAGTTTCGGAACGATCCAAAACGTATTAATATCAGATCACGTTTGTTTAAAACTAAATAGTATTGCTTTTCTAAACTAGTCATAGAATAGTTTCGATTAATATCAGATCACGTTTGTTTAAAACTAAATAGTATTGCTTTTCTAAACTAGTCATAGAATAGTTTTGATTCAATTACCACAGAAGGAACCAATACAGCAAAACGTGTTGCCAAACATGACTGGGTAAACCTCATGACGTAGCTAGAAGTTATCAACAGCCCCCCACCCCCTCTTGTCTAGTACGCGTATTAGGATAGAGATAACCGTACGCAGCTAGAAGTTATCAACAGCCCCCCACCCCCTCTTGTCTAGTACGCGTATTAGGATAGAGATATCCGTACGCAGCTAGAAGTTATCAACAGCCCCCCACCCCCTCTTGTCTAGTACGCGTATTAGGATAGAGATATCCGTACGCAGCTAGAAGTTATCAACAGCCCCCCACCCCCTCTTGTCTAGTACGCGTATTAGGATAGAGATAACCGTACGCAGCTAGAAGTTATCAACAGCCTCCCACCCCCTCTTGTCTAGTACGCGTATTAGGATAGAGATATCCGTACGCAGCTAGAAGTTATCAACAGCCCCCCACCCCCTCTTGTCTAGTACGCGTATTAGGATAAAGATAACCGTACGCAGCTAGAAGTTATCAACAGCCCCCCACCCCCTCTTGTCTAGTACGCGTATTAGGATAGAGATATCCGTACGCAGCTAGAAGTTATCAACAGCCCCCCACCCCCTCTTGTCTAGTACGCGTATTAGGATAGAGATAACCGTACGCAGCTAGAAGTTATCAACAGCTCCCCACCCCCTCTTGTCTAGTACGCGTATTAGGATAGAGATAACCGTACGCAGCTAGAAGTTATCAACAGCCCCCCACCCCCTCTTGTCTAGTACGCGTATTAGGATAGAGATATCCGTACGCAGCTAGAAGTTATCAACAGCCCCCCACCCCCTCTTGTCTAGTACGCGTATTAGGATAGAGATATCCGTACGCAGCTAGAAGTTATCAACAACCCCCCACCCCCTCTTGTCTAGTACGCGTATTAGGATAGAGATAACCGTACGCTGCTAGAAGTTATCAACAGCTCCCCACCCCCTCTTGTCTAGTACGCGTATTAGGATAGAGATAACCGTACGCAGCTAGAAGTTATCAACAGCCCCCACCCCCTCTTGTCTAGTACGCGTATTAGGATAGAGATATCCGTACGCAGCTAGAAGTTATCAACAACCCCCCACCCCCTCTTGTCTAGTACGCGTATTAGGATAGAGATAACCGTACGCAGCTAGAAGTTATCAACAGCCCCCCACCCCCTCTTGTCTAGTACGCGTATTAGGATAGAGATATCCGTACGCAGCTAGAAGTTATCAACAACCTCCCACCCCTCTTGACTAGTACGCGTATTAGGATAGATATATCCGTACGCAGCTAGAAGTTATCAACAACCCCCCACCCCCTCTTGTCTAGTACGCGTATTAGGATAGAGATAACCGTACGCAGCTAGAAGTTATCAACAGCTCCCCACCCCCTCTTGTCTAGTACGCGTATTAGGATAGAGATAACTGTACGCAGCTAGAAGTTATCAACAGCCCCCACCCCCTCTTGTCTAGTACGCGTATTAGGATAGAGATATCCGTACGCAGCTAGAAGTTATCAAAAACCCCCCACCCCCTCTTGTCTAGTACGCGTATTAGGATAGATATATCCGTACGCAGCTAGAAGTTATCAACAACCCCCCACCCCCTCTTGTCTAGTACGCGTATTAGGATAGAGATATCCGTACGCAGCTAGAAGTTATCAATAGCCCCCCACCCCCTCTTGTCTAGTACGCGTATTAGGATAGAGATATCCGTACGCAGCTAGAAGTTACCAACAGCCCCCCATCCCTCTTGTCTAGTACGCGTATTAGGATAGAGATATCCGTACGCAGCTAGAAGTTATCAACAGCCCCCCACCCCTCTTGTCTAGTACGCGTATTAGGATAGAGATATCCGTACGCAGCTAGAAGTTATCAACAGCCCCCCACCCCTCTTGTCTAGTACGCGTATTAGGATAGAGATATCCGTACGCAGCTAGAAGTTACCAACAGCCCCCTACCCCTCTTGTCTAGTACGCGTATTAGGATAGAGATATCCGTACGCAGCTAGAAGTTACCAACAGCCCCCCAGCCCTCTTGTCTAGTACGCGTATTAGGATAGAGATATCCGTACGCAGCTAGAAGTTATCAACAGCCCCCCACCCCTCTTGTCTAGTACGCGTATTAGGATAGAGATATCCGTACGCAGCTAGAAGTTACCAACAGCCCCCCACCCCTCTTGTCTAGTACGCGTATTAGGATAGAGATATCCGTACGCAGCTAGAAGTTACCAACAGCCCCCCACCCCTCTTGTCTAGTACGCGTATTAGGATAGAGATATCCGTCCTCTTTATTCACACTTGTTATAACTGAAGCTTGAATTCATAACTATAACATTGCTTCTAGCTTACAACGTATATCCAATTCTTTAAAAACAAATTATGATCATTTTAGAAAATATAGTTCAAATAATACTGAAGATTTCAGAGAGTGTTTGTTACAACAGTCGCATAGGAAATGACGTAGGCTTCCGGTACAACATCTAAGACTCGGTTACCGGCGAGAGTGCTAATCCGGTTTTGTGCTGGTTTACAATACAAACAAGTTGCTCCACACTAAGCGACAGCAACATCTCTACCGCTTATCATACCAACTCTTAAATAACTTTCTAATTTTAATTCGTTATGATATGGTAAAATTCATGAATTGTCAATTAGGTATTTTTTCTGTACTTCATTCCAATAGAGAACTATGCATAATTTAAAATTTGACACAATTGAAGAGTGATTTTAGCTTGTTGGTCATCACCCGTCATTGGACGACTACGTCAAGCGCAGCAATCTACTGTTGTAGAAGTCGACCAACACGGAGTAAACACCGAGAGAAAATCTGCACAAAACAATTCACAGATTGAAGACATTAGCAGGATGTATTTTTAAAGTTGTTTCAAAAGCCTTCCAAAGACACATAATTAATATTCAGTAATTGGTTAAAAAATCTGATAATACGATTTAAAAGTGGATGTAATTTGTAGTCTGGACCCAGCCCACACTGTCATTAGCTTTTTTTCCATTTCATTTTAAATATTATGGTGAAGAAATAAGAAAAAACAAAATAAAAACCTGGGTGTGTGAGGCAAGCACCACTAAAGTTACGCCAATATGTTTAGGTAACATACTTTGTACAGTCATTATTTATATTTTACTTTGGTATTAATTGTATATTCTAATGACCAAATTCCTAAAGGGAAGGTACAAAACTTACACGACACAGAATGACACATAATCTTTTTACTATTAAAATTTTATATTTTTCTTAATACAATCATCTTCATATATTACTCATCTTAATATATTACATATTTCTGTCTTACGAAATATTAAAATGTATTTATTTGTTGAGGTGTTTTGGAATAAGTTCATTATTAATAATTTAATAGTACTTCAAAGTACTGCTTAAGATTTGAAAATGGAGTTATTCCAAATGGCGTCAACAAAGGAAAAAATATTTTAATGTTAGGACAACCAGAAAAATTAAATCAAATTTATTATATTTTAAAATTTAAACGTTACAATTCATCACATTTTTTTAACCAATTCATGTATTTTTAAATAATATTAATTTTTTTAGATGTATGTTGAATTTACAGTAAAAAAAGTAACATAACCTATGAGTAATAAAAATATCAGTTTTATCAAATCTTACGTTATCACATAATTTAATCAAGTACAAGATATTTGTTAATATATAGAAATATCATTTGAAAACGATCCAAACATAACCTAGAAACTGACTCTAAGTAAAGACAAAAACAGCTGTTAGCACTAACCGCCATGTTTGGAAGCCTTCGGGATAATTGTCTCTCTTACGGAAATCTAAAATCGGAAACGTGTCATTTTCTACAGTTTTACTAGGATCGACAAATATTCTAGGCACGCCAAAAGAAGTGTGCCCTTGATAAATGGTAAATAAGAGTACTTACAACAGCATTAATTTAAAAAAGACCATATCAAAGTGTAACTAGATAACGTCCTTGTTTTGCACAAACATTTTAAATCAAATGATAAGGAATAACATACAACAGTACGTACATGTATTCATAAATATAGAACGTATAAATATCTATATAAACATTGTTTAAATAAATTTATACACAAATCATATCTATATTGACTTGACAATTAACGGTCTTGATATGGAAAAAGTCAAGTTTTGTTCTTTTTATTTCTGGCAACATACCTTGGCAACAGTTATTGCGAGTGACGTTAGTTTCGGTGTGTTCATTTTCCTGCCTCGGCCACGGAAATAGAACACATGGCATCTGGCGCACGCGCGTTACACATCTGGTAGAAATACGCTATTAAAAATATTAGGCTTATTAAAAAGTAGTACAACAATATTTTAAGAATGTTTAGGCACATGAACTACAGAGACAAATATAAAACTAAACAAAATTATACGAAACTGAATTTTCTTATACTGAATGGAAACAGGGTTAAAGCGATATTAAAAAGTAGTACAACAATATTTTAAGAATGTTTAGGCACATGAACTACAGAGACAAATATAAAACTAAACAAAATTATACGAAACTGAATTTTCTTATACTGAATGGAAACAGGGTTAAAGCGATATTAAAAAGATTCGCTATAGGTGTAGGTATTATGTACAAAATTATCAACTGTTTTACACACTTTATACGAGTACATAAAAGAGCAACTACAAACAAGAAAAATCAAATTTAGAAACCAAAACTCACTGAAGTAGAGAAACTACAAAAAAAGCTAGCAATCAGTGTAAACCTTGTTCTGAAATGAGGAGGTAATGCTCAGTGAAACATTCAGAATAAAAAACTACAACTCACAACCGTCAGAAATAAAAATATATCGCTCTATGAAGGAATCAATAAAAATATATCGCGCTATGAAACAATCAGAAATGAAAAGCTGACACTCAGGAAATTTCATAAATCAAAAGCTAACGCTCAGAGCCATCAGAAATCAAAAGCTAACGCCCAGAAACATTCAGAAATCAAAAGTTAAAGCTCAAAAACCTTCAGAAATCAAAAGTTAACGCTCAAAACCTTCAGAAATCAAAAGCTAACCCTCAGAACCATCAGAAATCAAAATCTAACGTCCAGAAACATTCAGAAATCAAAAGTTAACGCTAAAAACCTTCAGAAATCAAAAGCTAACGCTCAGAACCATCAGAAATCAAAATCTAACGCTCGGAGTCATCAGAAGTCAAAAGCTAACGCTCAGAGCCATTATAAATCAAAAGCTAACGCTCAGAACAATCAAGAATCAAAAACTATCACTCAGAGCCACCATAAATCAAAGGTTAACGGTCAGAAACATTCAGAAATAAAAGGTCATCGCTCAGTAAAACAATCAGAAATCAAAGGCTAACATTCAGAAACATTCAGAAATAAAAAGTCATCGCTCAGTAAAACAATCAGAAATCAAAGGCTAACACTCAGAAACATTCAGAAATAATAAGCTAACGCTCAATAAAACAATCAGAAATCAAAAGCTGTTGGTCAGAAACACTGAGATCTAACGCTCAGTGAAACATTCAGAATTAAAAGGCTATCGCTTAGTAAAACAATTAGAAATTATAATCTACTGCGAAATTTGAACTAAGTAGGCTAACAAATCATACTTATATAGTAACAAATCAGACGAATATATAAACCACACACTAAAATATTTATTTATGTAGTAATTACGTTTATAAATTTTAGAATATGAATTTGTGAATATTGTACTTCAGGCTTAGATCTATGTAGGGAAAGTTCGTGAGACATAATATTTAGTAATGATTAAACGTGGGTTTAACAAACGAATATAAATGGGCAGAGATCAAGAGTAGTCAGTGGAAAAAAACAAAATTAAAAAAATTAATAATATAATTATTAAAGCTCCATAGACTTAAAGAAGTCCCAATGACCACAGAAAACATAAACAAAGAACTGGACACAATTAAATATTTAGCATGCACAAATGGATACACCACCACAATAATAGACAAATTATGGCACAAAATACAAAAAAAAAACACTAAAATTAACAATACAGACAGGGAAAACAAATACATCACATTACCATTCATAAACAAAACAACAAACAAAATAGCCCGCAAATTTCAAAAAACAGGATACAAAATAGCATACAAAACTTATAACAAGCTACAATACAAAATACAACACAACACCAACAACAAGGATAAACTACAAGCACCAGGCGTAACTGAACTGCGACGAATGTAACAAGTTCTACATTGGACAAACAGGTCGCAGCTTTAAACAAAGAGTCGAAGAACACGAACAGAACAGCAACTCAACATTTTACAACCACATAAAAGATACAGGACACACATACACAGACATTTACCAAAACCTAGAAATCCTACACATCAACAAAAAAGGACCACATCTCAACACACTAGAACAATATGAAATTTACAGACACACAAAAACACAAAGTATACAAACATATGAAACGGACAAACACAATACAAATTTCACATACTCTTTGATACTATCGAAAACCTACCTTTAAAACCGTCACCGCTTGACCCAACATCTCCAAGCAGAAGACACTGATGAAGATCGGCACATAGCGATCGAAAACGTTCTGTCTCAGTACGTTTTAACAAATTTACTAAATTCAAAGTTCGGATAGTCATAAACTATTGTTTAAGATTCAACCGAACGTAATGGACTACAAAATTCAATAATAATAATATAAGTTAATAAAAGTTAATATTAAGTTACTTATGGTATTATGATACCATCATGAGTAACAGAAAATGAAGATACAGAGAAAAAACGTTTGCAGGGGTATTTTTGGTTTTAGGCAAGAAACCAATAAACAGAAACCATCAGTTTTTTTTAGAAAGAAGCTGGGAAAGCAAGAGCAGTGGCATTGTTAGTAGAGATGCCCCATATAATAGATTTCTATTAGTAACAAGCACTGGGGAAACACAAAGAAAATCTCAGTAGTTAAACCTAGCTTTCCTTAACAAGTAAATTACCGGCAATTGTGTTATATAGCAACACAATGGTAACAAAAGAAATACATCTGCTAATACGTTTGTTTATACAAGGTTGTTTAGTTAAGCCTAGATCAATAAAGACTAAAGATTCACTGTTTTGCAACTCATTTCTTCCTTCCGCTATTAATATTTAAAAACTATTAAAAACCCAATGCAATATGAAAGCGAGTGTGCGGTGCGCGCACTTTTACATTCAAGCTACTACAATAACGTGACTTTTATTTTTGAAACGCTATCCTAACGCTTACATTGGCTAAAACAAAGAAAGCATACGAAGACGGTAAGTTACGTTCGTAATACAACTGTATAGAACGCTAACTAACACCAATATTTAGTAAAATATGAAAACTGAATTATCATAGTTAGGAATTAAACAAATATTCTTTGAGCTTAGCTTGTGAAGTTATGTTAAAAACAAATAAAAACATACACAAAACTCACAAATTAATCATTTATTTACTCAAATAAATCAATAAATGATTACTTTGTGAGTTTTGTGTATGTTTTTATTTGCTTTTATAGTTAGGAATTGTTAAATGAGATTTTATTTACTTACGAGATATTCCCGATTTATGCACTTAAAAACTTATATTAATACTTTATCCAGAATGCGAAAACTAGCATGGTAAATGATTATGGAATTTTTCGTAAATTAACAGGCTGGTTATAAATAAATAACACCTTTTAAACAACAAAAGCTTTTTATTTATGTCTTGATGTACATTTTGATTCCAAATCTATCATATTTAGAGGAAATTGCTATAAGAGTGTAGTCTTATAGTAATTTCCTCCGAAGCTGACTGCTTTGCAATCGAAATGTGCAATCAAAATAAAAAGGTTTAAGAGGATTTATTTATTTATAATTAAAAAACCAACAAAGTTGCTCCATGCTAATAACACCACATTCTTATCAACACGCTAGTGTTTTGTCACACAATTATACAAGTAAATAGAGTCATAAAATATGTAATAAAAAAAAATACAAAAGTGTATGAATACATTTATATACATATATATCTCTCTCTTTCTCTCCCTCACACACACACAAACAGAGCAAAAAAAAGATATGAAAATACTACAGATTAAGAACATAAAATGACTAAACGTTCCCAGAACTATAAATTATTTATTTGGAAACGAAAAAAAGCTTTCGAAACATAACGGTATTGTCTTCTATGTCACTGTGCCTTTTATTGTGATAGTGATGATGAGTTGAACCAAGGATATTGATTCACCACGACTGGAAATGTTTAGTTGATTTTAACAAAATGGAATTGTTTTATTATTATTATTAGACTATTAAAAATGGTCTTATTACAATCTTTAGCTATGCTTTATCTTAACCTAAATACTCATTGACCTAGAGTTCATACAACATTTTAGTGCTTGATTGGCATTGTGAATTACAAAATATATAAATTAGAATTAGCACAACACAACTCTACACTAACTGAAAAGGTTTGGTTCTCTTCAATCTTCTAGCCTTATGTTGGTGCCGCACTTGGATAATGGTGAAGTCTCTTTTCATGTTTGTTAGCCCTCTTCTTTATTTCTTCACCCCAGATCTTGACGAAATCTTTATTTTTCATAACTAGGGACATTAACCATACTTCTCACATTTTGAAATATCCAAGGAATTTCTATATTTGATTTTTTGGGCATCCCCATAGTTGAGTGCCATGTAACCAAACTGGTTTCAACATCTGATTGTAATTTTCATTTTGTTACCTAATGAGAATTTTGAGACTCGGCTAAGGAGCTCGTAGCGGCTACGATATTTCATATTTAATTTCTCCTTTTTTTCTTGTTGCGGCGTTTCCATCTTAGTTTAGCATCAAGGTTCATGCCTAGATATTTAGCATTATTTTCATGACGGACGATAATTCCGTCAACATCCCAAAGTGGAGAATCTTTCAATACCATATTTGGGAAGTTAATGTGGATGTAAATTCTAGAAGTATGTTGCTTTCTGGAATTTCTCCGTAGATGTATACCCGTCTTTGTCGGTTGCAAATAGTGCAGTATTATTTACAAACATTGTGATGGTCACCTCTTACATCGTTGGAATCTTACAGGTGTAAAGCAGGCAGAGTACGGGACCCCCAGTACACTAAATTGGAGCCACCTGCTTCAATTTCCTGAATTTCGGAATTTTTCGCTTCCTGTTTAATCCTGGCTGTTCTGTTATATGAAAGCGGAAAATTATTTTTTTTTTAAACGAGTTTGGAACATAAGTTAGTAGTATAGTCAATACAAGTTACATTTAATTTCATAAATGTCGTACATTTTAAACTACTACTAATGTATAATACTAAAATTAACATAAACATCGATGACGTATGAAATCATACAGTACCACTAAATTTAACTAAATGCATGATATTTTTGTATAATAGATTAAATTGTATTTTAAAATGATTTAAACATAGCCTCCAAATAACCTCTAAGCAGAGACGGTTAACTATAAGGTTAACCTAGAGTAATGATTGGCTTTCGGAAATCATCGGGACAATTCGTTCATCTTCGATCTGACGTTAAGCCTGGTGTCTTATTTCCACAGTTTAAATCAAATAACAAAGCAAAAAAAAGTGTTGGAGGCTACTTTAAAAGCTTATACTTTACAAATTAATTTGTATTTACAAATGCAAGAGTTCATTACATTAGAGTTCCATGTTGTTCAGATTCAATAAAATATGTGACAAATGTTACAGCACTATAGTCAAAGTATAAAACAAACATTCTCCACTATAAGGTCTACACAAAAGTGCTCTATTTATTTATTATCTATTTCAAATAAGGCATTACTGTAATTATATCAATAGGCCTATCGTAAATTCAAAATAGTTGAAGGAGTATCGTACTATAAACAAGTACTATAAACATTTTTTTAATGTCAATTCCTACTTTAATCAAAGTCAAATTTTATTTTACGTTCTATTTATTTTATAATTACAATTAATATAGATATGTATATACTAGGTAATTCATAAAATAAGGTACCCTATGCTGCTTAGAAAGAATGCGACGTGCTAGGAGAAATGTGGTAACACTGTCTTACCAACTCTCCCTCTCTCTACCCCCACCACTCTCGCCTCGCTACATTGCTCTGTGCCGTGCTAGTAGCCTTCGAAGATCGGAGGATTGATATTAAGGAACTTGCTTTGCGTATTCCTGAGACTTCCAACACCACAACTCACAACATTTTAACCTAAACATTAGGCTATCACAAAGTGTGTGCGCTTTGTATTAATGTTTGAGGGTATCTCAAATGTTTATAGAAAACAACAAACAGCAACGTGTCGAGTGTGCCCAGCAGTTTTTGCAACAATGTGGAGACAACAAAGATGAATTTTTTGATTCGATTGTTACAGGCGATGAAACATGGGCGTTTCACTTTACCCCGACACCAAGCAGCAATCACGTGAATGGCGTCACTCACCTCGCCGAAGCCGAAAAAGTTTAAACAAACACAGTCTGCTGGGAAGGTCAATTCATCTGTCTTTTGGGACAGGAAGGGCCTGCTTTTAATCGACTTTTTACCTCATGAAACAACAGGTAACTCCGACAGATATTGCGGCACATTAAGAAAACTGAGACTTGCGATCTAAAACCGCCGGAGAGGAAGATTGTCCAGTGGTGTGAGGCTTAAGAACTGCTGACAGATTTTGGCTGGACTGTTGTGCCCCCTCCCTACAGTCTGGACCTAGCCCCAAGTGATTATGATTTATTTCCAAAATTAAAGGAACACTTGAGTGGCTTACGCTTCGGTACCGAATATAAAGTCAAAGAAGAGGTTACTCGATTCCTCAAAGGTTTGACGGCAGAATTCTAAACCATGGGAATAGAAAAGTTAGGGCATCGTTTTGCAAAGAGTTTGGACAGGAACGGTGATTATGTGGAAAAATAGCGTAAGTTTTAGACTTTAAAATGATGTATTCCATTAAGAACAAAAATAAAGCTGTCTATGTTAAAAAATTATGGGAACTTTATTTTATGAATAACCCTCGTACATATGTCAGAATAACAATATTAAGTGACAAAATAGAAAGCGAATTTCCTTGCAATTTTCCAGTTTCTTTTCTGTATATGGTATTGGACTATTATTTTTATTTGTTATTATTTATAAGCTTTTTTTGTCGCTTCAATTGTGTTATAACTTCTTTTCGATTTCCCCTCGCGTTGTTAGTTTGTGAAGCAAGGCCCAATAACGTTATCCAGTTTGTTTGCTTATTTTATTACTTCAATTCATTTTTAATCCTAGAGCATTATTTATAACATTGTATGGTAACCATGACAACAATTTAAGGTTATACAATAGAGAGTTTTCATATAGGACTTTGAGAAGTACATTTCTAGCTATGGAAAATTATCTCAGTGCCAAAAAGAGCTAGACTCAGTTCGAATCCGACTTAGACCGCCCAAATTTCAGTAACTTAATTATTGAATAAATATTTGAAAAAACTCTAATAACATCCACTGTCATCCACTATAGGTTAAAATATATGTATCTGAACTTGATTGGATGAATAAAAACGTATTTTATCAACGATTGAAATTCTGTATACGATGTATATCAGGATAGTATGAGCTAATAGATCAAGAAGGAATTTAAAAAATACCATGAATAACACGTTTGTTTACAATTTAGTATATACTTACAGTACTATAGTAAAGTATGCTATTCTTAAAATATCCTACTCATCTTCCTTCTCTTAAGAATATTTGTGTATATTCGTGTACATTTTTAAACAGTACGTCTATGAGTACTATTTAAGTTATGAAAAATGAGTAATTCCAAAACGCGAGAACAAAGGTAATTAATTTAATGTTATGAAAGGCAGAAAAATGTACTCGATTATATAAAAGTATAACATTATTAATATTGTTTAATAGCGTCTCTGGGACGCAGGTATATCTGCGTAAGACTTGTAGACATTGTATTTTCTATATTTTAGGAACTTCATCAAAAAATTAAGTAAAAACAACGTCATCACTTTCTACTTTTCTATATTAATGACGCATAAGAGTGAAAATTACTTCACTAAATCAGTAATAATACTCTGCAGTATTTTGGAACATATTTACTGATTACAATGTTCAAGAGTTCAGAGTTATCAAGCAGTTATATTACGGAAACGAATGCACGGAATTCCTAGCATGCACAGCTGTTTAAACATGACGGACATTCCCAACTGGGATGTAGAGATGAAGTTGGCAAGACGTCCTAGTTGACGCACGCAGGTCACCACCGCAGAGTGTCTAATTATGTATTTGACCTATTGGTACAGGTTGTGCAACAGAAAACAAAGGTACAGTATATATATATATATATATATATATATATATATATATATATATATATATATATATATATATATTTATATATATATATATATATATTTATTTATTTATTAGAACTTAACTTTTGTTAAATATAAGTCACTTTTATGTTATATAATTACTTTACCTATCTAATGTCACACCTTCAGGTTTATAAAGAATTAACACTCATATAAGATTTTAACATCACTTGCATTTATTTCTCTACATTTAACTCTACACATTATACCAAAAATTTATATTAATATTTTTCAGTGACAAGATTGATTTCTTAACTAACATTACAATTAATAAAAGGTGGCCTCTTGAGGCTTTAGGTTTTCTAATAAAATAACATAACAAAGTTTAATAAATTCTGTATACAATTTTGTTCTTGCTCTCGGGTCGCTATTACGGGAGTTTTTTTTTTTTTAAATTAGAAATGGTGAAACTAGATTAATTTTTGTAAATCGCAATGAAATTAATATTTTTCTGAAATTTACTAAATTATAGATGTCTGTTGGCTACACTTATATCCAAAGAATACTTATAGTTTTGTAGAGCTCCTGGAATCTTGGCCGTTGTTACCTTCTTACACTTGACACAAAAAAACTCACTTTCTTAATTCTTTACAAAAGAACTCTTACGTCGCACTTTTTTTTAAAAATAAACTTATAAAAACAACAAAACTCTTTACTTATTTTAACAATTTATCCCTTTTACAACACTGCCAATTTTTGTCCCCACCAATCCATTTGCCCTCTTCTGAAGCTCCCTTAAAACTTGACCTTTACTGATTATTTTAGTTTTTATGAAAATCCCTAATCTCTCCTCCTACCAATACGTTCTCTTTTAGTTTCCCACAGCTTTCACAATCAACCCACCTAACGGTACGGCGTTATTTCCCACGTTATCGGTTACTGGAATTTCCCGTCTTAGCAAGCTTGGACCATTTCTATTGTCAATGGTTGCCCGCGCACCGTTTATAGCTTCCCTGGAAAAGAATAATGGAATGGTAGCTGCTTGTCGGCACCTTACAAACTATTTGTGTCTTTCTTTGCAGAATCCTTCTACAGATAATTATTTTAGCTACTAACTAAATTTATTCTAAAGCCTCATACGTTTTGTTATAATATATATATATATATATATATATATATTATAACGTACCTTGCCTTCCACGTTGGGCGACAATTGTTATATAACGTTCCTTGCCTTCCACGTTGGGCGACAATTGTTATATAACGAACCTTCACTTAATGCTTCTCTACAGGATAATTTTTACTCTTAGGAATTTAAATTAATAATCCAGCTACTTGCTTTTATAATTACAGATTTATTTTATCCTGAGATCAATATTGCATTTACAGGTAGTTCATATAATTCTTTTACTAACTCTAATATTTGCCGATAGGCATCAAGACTCTTATTTTACTATTGATTTTTTTTTAATAATTCTAAATTTACTTTCTTTAGCTATCTAAGGGCGTGTATAAGTTACTGCACTTGGTTTGATAAATTTTATATTTCAATTAACTATGAATTTTTAATGAATTTATAAAAGTTTAAAAGATTCTTAATGTTTGTTGCTTTAAAGAGTTTCCTTTAAGTTAAAATAAATGTATTGTTTATTACTTGCGTGGTTCCTTGTTTTACTTCACTTGACACAAATTCACTTAGTAATACTTTCCTATCAATTTCACTTTTCTTAATTTCTCGAAATGCTTCTATTCCTTAACTGACTTTATTAATCACTCCCTTATTTTACTCACTTGTTACCCTTTAATCTCCCTCTTTATACTTCACTTTCTATTTAATAGTCTCCCTGGCTACCCTTTAATCTCCCTCCTTTAAGCTCCCTTACTTTAAATTTCCACGTTACTTGTTTGAATTTGATATTTTTTTTTACTAAAAACTCAACATTACTTCTCCTCGAGTCCTACAACTTGACCCTTTCGAGTACTGAAAATTGACTGTCGTTCCTGAACATCCTCTTGGATCGTATCCGTTTGTGTTTCATCCCCTCTTCAAATTTAATTGGCTCCCTTATGGCGCTCAAACTTTGGCTAGCCTATGAAATTTTGACACTTCCCGCACTTTCCTTTTTTGGCTTCGTGGGAATTTGTTGAATTTTCCCACAGGTGCATGTGTTTTTCTGTATTCTCAGGGATTCCTAGTCATAAATCTCCCTGGTCCGTGGATGTCTAGGTAAAGCTTCTCTCCCATGAACGAGGCACATCTTGGTTTACTTACAATGAACCCCTTTCGAATTATTTTTATTTATAATTTGCAGGTGTGTGCAGTAAATTATTTCGGCATATAGATGTGACAATAGACTAGCGCTAGCTAGGGATATTTCACAAGTTCAAATAATTTTACCAACAGCCTTCTTAACTTAATGAATTTCGTTATAATATACATTATATATATATATATATATATATATATATATATATATATATATCGCAATATGTATTCTTGTGTATTAATAAAGAACTAAGTCAAATACAAATACAAGAATTATAATTGAATTTACAATTTAAAGCTTTTCTTTGTCAATTCAGTTGTTAATTAATTAATTAATTCAATCCATTAGTTAATTGTCAATTGTTTAATATTCCTAATGATGTTGGTACTATTAGCCAGCGAAAGCTTTGAAATGCAAATTCAATTATAATTCTTGTATATGTATTTTGACTTAGTTCTTTATACATATAAAATAATAAATATTCTTGTATTTGAATAACCTATGTTGTTTTAATATATATATATATATATATATATATATATATATATATATATATATATTATAACATAAAGTACGAAGCTTTAGATTAAATTAAGTTAGTACTAAAATAAATCATCTGTAGGATTTAGCAAAGAAAGATACAAATAGTTTTTCTAGTGCGGACAAAGCAGGTACCAAAGCAGGTCATTATTCGTTCCAGGAAAGTTATAAGTGGAGTCCGGCAAATTTGACAATAGAAGGTCCAAAGCTTATTAAGATGGGAAAACCAGCGGCCGATATAGCCTGGGGAATTAACCGTGCACCGTTAGGTTTAGCTAATTGTAGAACTGTGGGAAACTGACAAAGAACGTATTGGTGGTAGTGGGAGAGATTAGGGAATTCATAAAAACTAAATGATCAGGAGTTTAAAGGAAGTTTTGAGGAGAGTCTCGGAGGAGGAAGACAGGTTGATGGGGACAAGGATGGAAGTGTTGTAAAGGGAAAATTTTGTTAAATTAAGTAGAGTTTTTTATAAATAAAATTTAGTAAAGTGCTACGTAAAAGTTTTTTTGAAATATAAAGTAAGTTTTTATATTATCAAGTGTAAGCGGAAGTGAACAAGCCAGGATTCCAGGGACTCTTCAGAACAATAAGTATATTTGAAATAAGTGTGGCCAACAGACATCTATCTTTTAGTTTTAAACAAATTTTAAGTTCATCAAAATTTATAAAATAATTCTAGTCACCATTTCTAATTTAAAAGCAAAGTTCCCACAATAGCGACCCCGAGAGCAAGAATCAAATTTCAATACTGTTTTTTCTTTTATTCTATTAGAAATCTAAAGCCTCAGAAGTCCACCTTTATTATTGTAATTTAGTTAAGATATCAAGCCTCTCACTGCACAATATTAATATAAGATTGGGATAATGTGTAGAGTTAATTGAAGAAAATAAATGCAAGTGATGTTCAAAAATTGATAAGATTGTTAATTCCTTTATAAACCTGAAGGTGTGACTTTAATAGGTAAGGTAATTAAATCACATTTAAAATAATTTTAATTATAACAAAAGTTAAGTTATAATTTGACGCCCAACTAGTTGGCAAAGTTAAATAGAAATGGTGAGTAAAAATAAATAAAGTAAATCATAAACTAATAAACAAATTTATTGATCTGTTGGCTTAGGTAAAAGTGTTAAGGAAATTAAAAAAAAAAAACTGTGAACATTAAGACTATAGAACATTATTAGGAAAGAAACTTTGAATCATGAATAAAGTAGAAGAACAAAATTTGGGTGTGGGGACAGAGACCAATGTAGGGACTAGAGTAAACACCGGAATAGATATGGTACAGCTGATGCAATTCTTAAGTACAAAGTTCGAAGAGCAGAAGAATAAAATAGACAAAATTTCACAAGGTTTAATAAATAAATGAGACAAAACTACACAAGATTTTAAAAAAACTTAGAGTTAATTAGATGAAAAAATGGATTAAACTAACAGAAAGATAGATGAAATAATTAAGAATCAGGAAGACCTTAAAGAAGAAATTAATGATAATTTAGTTAAGAACAATGAAGACTTTAAAGAAGAATTTAATGATGTATTAGTTATGGACAAGGAACAATTGAATTATGAAAGCTTAGAATTAAACTATAAAATTGATACAACACAAACTGAATTAGCGGACGAGGAATTAATTTGTGAAGATCAACAACTAAAACAAGCGGAAGATTTAAACACACTCAAAATTAACACGGGACAATGTATTACTGACAACCTTAAGTTAAAACAGTTAGACGACCACCTTAAGCAAAACCAAAATCATTTAACTTCAGTAGAAATTCGAAAAGGACATGTCAACATGTTAGATTACGTAGAACAAAATTTATTGTATTTCCAAGATATATCACCAGAGATACCAGAGGGATTGATAATTGAAAAATTGGCACAACTTTGTGACCTAAATGCTGCAGCAACTTTAATCACTAGAGCGAAAAAAAAGTAAAAGTGCATTTGCGAACCCAATGACAGAATTTCACTTTCAGCAGAAGGAACACTTTCTATCTACAGGACACAATAGACCCGGCCGATTTAGCCAAAGACACGAAAATACCCCATTTGAGAGAGGAAAACACCTGCAATAGTCAAGGACAATTCGACCCTTATGTTGATCATATGTGTAATTATTCAGACTCATATAATACTTCTTGAAAAAAAAAATATAATAACAACATTTGTGCTACGAAAAAAATAATAAACAATGAATAACGAACTTAAATTTAATAAACTGCGCAAAGGGGAAATTTAATTAGGAAGTAATAAAATTATTATTTAGTTAAACAAGTAAAATGAATTGTATAATTTTTAAATTTATATTTAAAGAAAGTTTGTAAATTTGTATGTTGTGATTTTGTAATTATGGAATATTTGATAAGAGAAATGATCTACACAATTTTTCTAATGTAAATGGGCAAAGAATTATATTTGTTTATTGTAACTAATTAAAATTGAGGTTAATTGAGAAGGTATAACAGTATTATAATTATACCATTTAGGAACGTATGCATATTAATTTTAACTTCTTAATAAACTTGTAAGGCTTTCAATTAAGTTACTTCATCTGTCAGCTATTATGTGATAGTTTTAAGTAAGACACTGTCAACTAAAACATCTAATCACTAAAACAATTTCACAAAACTAAGTAAATTTAATCTATAATTATAACATTATATTTGCGACACTTTGTTTTGGTTAGTATTAATAACAGTAAGCATTGAATGATTTTATTCAGTTTAATAATTCATTATGCAGCATATTGAATGACATGTTTTAAAATTGTAAGATAATAATAATTAACTGTTAGTGATTTTAATATGTAATTTTAGCTAAACGCAATTGCTTGTTTGTTTTATTTAAAATGAATCTTAACCCTGTAACAAAATACTCGTTATAGTAAAAAAAATTAATATTCTCCTTTTTGGTAATAAACCTTATTAAGTTGGTTATATTTGTATTAGAAATTTAAGACTGGGTGAAGAATTTAAACAAATTGTTCTTTATGTCATAGCATTCAAATATTGTAAAGAGCAAATTCTTAGAAATTTATGAAGGGCCCTACGAAATTAAGAAATGTCTTGGTAATAGCAGTTACCAACTTACTTCCATAATTAATGGTAAACTTAAGGGTAATTTAATTGTAGAATGTTAAAAAGGTATCACAAACCCATATTAAGTAATTAAATAATTGTTTAAAAAAAAACTTTTAGATTTTCATGTATAAATAATTAATAGTTAGGATCGTAGGAAGAACAATGGCATTGTAAACTTTCACATTTAATTTTAAAGAAAGAGTATTAATTTGTATGACGTGAATTTATAATTATGTACTAATTGTATGTGAAATGATTTAGGATATAAGAGGTTCAACTATAGTAAAATTAAATGTATTATAAATTTAAGATTGGTGAAGAATTTAAAACAAATTGTTCTTTGATGTCATAGCATTCAAATATTGTCAAACTTAAATTTAAGAGATCAAAGAAAATTAATTTAAAATTCTGGGGACTCTATAACATAAAGTAAGGGGCTTTAGATTAAATTAAGTTAGTACTAAAATAAATCATCTGTAGGATTTAGCAAAGAAAGATACAAATAGTTTTTCTAGTGCGGACAAAGCAGGTACCAAAGCAGGTCATTATTCGTTCCAGGAAAGTTATAAGTGGAGTCCGGCAAATTTGACAATAGAAGGTCCAAAGCTTATTAAGATGGGAAATCCAGCGACCGATATAGCCTGGGGAATTAACCGTGTACCGTTAGGTTTAGCTAATTGTAGAACTGTGGGAAACTGACAAAGAACGTATTGGTGGTAGTGGGAGAGATTAGGGAATTCATAAAAACTAAATGATCAGGAGTTTAAAGGAAGTTTTGAGGAGAGTCTCGGAGGAGGAAGACAGGTTGGTGGGGACAAGGATGGAAATGTTGTAAAGGGAAAATTTTGTTAAATTAAGTAGAGTTTTTTATAAATAAAATTTAGTAAAGTGCTACGTAAAAGTTTTTTTGAAATATAAAGTAAGTTTTTATATTATCAAGTGTAAGCGGAAGTGAACAAGCCAGGATTCCAGGGACTCTTCAGAACAATAAGTATATTTGAAATAAGTGTAGCCAACAGACATCTATCTTTTAGTTTTAAACAAATTTTAAGTTCATCAAAATTTATAAAATAATTCTAGTCACCATTTCTAATTTAAAAGCAAAGTTCCCATAATAGCGACCCCGAAAGCAAGAATAAAATTTTAATACTGTTTTCTTTTTATTCTATTAGAAATCTAAAGCCTCAGAAGTCCACCTTTATTATTGTAATTTAGTTAAGATATCAAGCCTGTCATTGCACAATATTAATATAAGTTTGGAATAATGTGTAGAGTTAATTGAAGAAAATAAATGCAAGTGACGTTAAAAAATTGATAAGATTGTTAATTCTTTTATAAACCTGAAGGTGTGACTTTAATAGGTAAGGTAATTAAATAACATTTAAAATAATTTTAATTATAACAAAAGCTAAGTTATAATTTGACGCCCAACGTATTGGCAAAGTTAAGTTATAATATATATATATATATATATATATATATATATATATATATATATATATATATATATATATATATATATATATATATATATATATATATATATATAATATGTATATATATCACTTTCACTATATGTACTTGAACAATAATCTTACTTGGTATTTATGCGAGTTAACTTTTCAAAGATTGATAGTATCTTCATTGTCGAGCATCAACTGAACAATGAATATACTATCAATCTTTGAAAGTTAACTCGCATAAATACCAAGTAAAATTCTTGTTTAAGTAAATATACTGAATGTGATAAGTGAATACAAGAAAACTGTTTTGCAAAGTAAAAAATATATACAGTATATATATATATATATATATATATATATATATATATATATATATATATATATATATATATATATATATATATCAATAACGAACAAATACAAATAAAATCAAAAAACGATAAATTAACCCCAAAACAAACTTAAAAGACTCGCACAGTGCAGTGAATCCGAAAATAGAACATAACGGTACACCACACCTGGTGACAACGGGAATTCCACGCAGATCGCAGCTACTACAACCCCCCCCCCTCAGTATGCCCGACTATGGAAGTAGAGATTGCGGCGGGATAGTCAGGACACTTGAGTCGTGGGAAAACCCAGCCTTCAGGCGGTCTTACGTCATTAACCCTTTCAACCCTTTAGCCTTCAGGCGGTCTTACGTCATTAACCCTTTTAATCCTATTAACCCTTTTAACCCTTTCAACCCTTTCAACCCTTTAGCCTTCAGGTCTTACGTCATTAACCCTTTTAACCCTTTCCCGTAACCCTTTCAAGACTGGTGCCGTCGATTCTGAAAAAAATCGTTTTACCTGAGCCGTATTCGAACCCCGTATGTTTGTGTTTAGAACCATCAACGCTAACCTCTCGGCTAACTTGTCCAAACAATAGAGACGCTTTTATTTGTGCTATATGACCAGTATTGTCGTTAGTCTTCTTGCATGATGTCATTGATCCTTTCTCAAGGGTTGAAAGGGTTAAAAGGGTTAAAAGGGTTGAAAGGGTTAAAAGGGTTGAAAGGGTTGAAAGGGTTGAAAGGGTTAAAAGGGTTAAAAGGGTTGAAAGGGTTAAAAGGGGTAGAAAGGGGTAGAAAGGGTTAAAAGGGTTAAAAGGGTTAAAAGGGTTGAAAGGGTTAAATAAAAGGGTTGAGAGGTTAAAAGGGTTGAAAGGGTTAAAAGGGTTGAAAGGGTTAAAAGGGTTGAAAGGGGTTAAAAGGGTCGAAAGGGTTGAAAGGGTTAAAAGGGGTAGAAAGGGTTAAAAGGGTTAAAAGGGTTAAAAGGGTTAAAAGGGTTAAAAGGGTTAAAAGGGGTAGAAAGGGTTAAAAGGGTTAAAAGGGTTGAAAGGGTTAAAGGGGTTAAAAGGGTTGAAAGGGTTGAAAGGGTTAAAAGGGTTAAAAGGGTTAAAAGGGTTAAAAGGGTTAAAAGGGTTAAAGGGGTTGAAAGGGTTAAAAGGGTTAAAAGGGTTGAAAGGGTTAATAGGGTTAAAAGGGTTAAAAGGGTTGAAAGGGTTAAAAGGGTTGAAAGGGTTAAAAGGGTTGAAAGGGTTAATAGGGTTAAAAGGGTTAAAAGGGTTAAAAGGGGTTGAAAGGGTTAAAACGGTTAAAAGGGTTAAAAGGGTTAAAACGGTTAAAAGGGTTAAAAAGGGTTAAAACGGTTAAAACGGTTAAAAGGGTTAAAAGGGTTAAAAAGGTTAAAAGGGTTAAAAGGGTTAAAAGGGTTGAAAGGGGTTAAAAGGGGTTAAAAGGGTTAAAAAGGGTTAAAAGGGTTAAAACGGTTAAAACGGTTAAAAGGGTTAAAAAGGGTTAAAAAGGGTTAAAAGGGTTAAAAGGGTTGAAATGGTTAAAAGGGTTAAAAGGGTTGAAAGGGTTAAAAGGGTTAAAAGGGTTGAACGGGTTAAACGAAAGGGTTGAAAGGGTTAAAAGGGTTGAAAGGGTTTGAAGTCCAAGTTGACCTGATGTCAAAAATCGTCGTATTCGTACCTTCTGCGCCCCGTCTTGAGGAAATAATGTCTTTAGGCATAATCAACATGCTAGTACTGTATGAACTTGTTTACTTCCAAGCTTAATTGTTTTCTTTATTATTTATAATTCTTATAAATCAAATGAATATAAATAGAATATTGGAGTTTTATTATTTTTCTAAAACAAGACGTTTGGCTCGTTATATGAAATATATTCTTGTTTAAAAGACAGTAAGTTATACACTGTGTATAAACACTGATATTTCAACACGAAAATATAAATGACATTATTTGCAAGTAAAACACATAGTACAGGAGTATGTTACATCTAAGTATAAATTAAATGGTCATTAAGTTTTAATCATTCAATTAGCATATATAGTATTATATTTTTTTAATTAAAGAAATTAAACTTTATAAATAGAATATAAGAAAAGTCAATTACAATATACGTGATTCTTTGTTGATAAAGTATGTGGCAATTCCTAATCCAGAGGTATCCGACAGAGGGTGGTGGAGTGGTGCCTTAGCCTATATTAATTTACCCGATGACGCCGTATTCGAAACCCTTTAAAAAATCTGGTACCTCCCAAACGCCTCAGGTCTTGTCACTGCCTCCCAAACGCCTCAGGTCTTGTCACTGCCTCCCAAACGCCTCAGGTCTTGTTATTACTGTATTCAAGAGATACTGATTCTGTACCTCCCTTATCCAAACGCCTCAAGTCCGATACCTTCCTGGTCATTGACTCAACCCTGTACCTCCCTTATCCAAATGCCTCAAGTCTTATCATTATCCGTACTCTGTAAATTAATTATTGGTTTTACATAGGCTAATGACAGATCACAGACAATTAATTCATGCTCTAAACGTTTTACATTTCTTTCTTTTCCCAGAGCTCGTTTTTATCACCAATATACAACGTGATTTACAATTTTAAAATTCATAACATTACAAAAAGAACATAATAAAAAATCAACAATACCGAACTTTTAATAAATAATCTTATTTACAAGACATTTTAGTTAATTGTCTGTGATCTGTCATTAGTCTATATAACAGCATTTACAAAATCAAAGTTGTTTATCAGATTTACTGTCGCTTCGTTTCTAGATTATTTTTGTCAATAAATGCGTAGATGGTTACTTGTTTCGTAAATTACTTTTGTCGTGATTGTTACTTTTGCCTTTGGCAGAGAAAACGAATTGAAATATCTCAAACTGTTCTAGTTTCAGTAGAGAAAACGAAACTGAAATTGCTCAAACTGTTTATTCTAGTTTTACTATATAATTAGGAATTTCCTACTTCAACACAATAGCAGTTGATTGTTGGTTCAGTTGTTTGCTAGACTTTCTTAGAGGTAAGTCAAGGTTTTGTTATTGTCAATATTTTAACCAATAACCACAAAATAACTTTATTCACTTCTTGAGCTACTGTAGCCTATGTTATAATATCTTAAATTATAAACCCAAAAACAGAGGATATCAACCTTAATTCTAGACATGTTCGTGTTATTCTTCTTATGCAAAATACTATACAAAGTAAGTTTAAAAACATGTAAAGAATCCCTTTGTCGTAATTCTTAACTATGTATTTACACATTAATTTCTACTACAATTAATTTTAATACGTTAATTACTACCGCATCTACTCTATGACTTTATTCCCATACAAACACTCAAATGCTTTTTGAGTTAAGTGATAAAGTTTTCGATTACCTATTGAACTCTTTCAAATCCTTCTATTAGTTCATACCATCGTTACATATAACTTGTTTAAATTTTCAACCGTTAATAAAATACTTAATAAGTTAAATACACATTATTACAAGTAATATAAACAAACATGTTTAAAACCAATTCCCACTTAGGTCAACAAAGAAATATTTTATGTTAATTAATTTTTTTTATTAAATAATCACAATTAATATTAATAAAGTAACATAACCAATGTGTTAAAACATCTGTTCTACAACATGGCCTACAATTTAAATCAGCTGTTTTATGAAATTATATGTTATCATTTGTTTTAGGTCAAGTGGGAAGAAAAAACTATATTAAATACCTTGCCCCTTTTGTGAAACATTTTTCTAAAATATAAATCTAAAATATTTGAGAAACTGTATTACCATGAAGTGCTATCTACTACAAGTTTAAAAATGTTGAATAAATGAATTTACTATGGTGCTTTTAATAATTCTACTTATTTGTTTTCATATTTTGCGATTACATTTTTATAAATATTGTATATTTAATATTTAATATTTTTGTTCTCAGTTTATTAGTGTATTATAAATTGTTAAATTGGCTTTCATGTTAAATAAAGAGTCAAATACACAATATTACAAGTAATATAAACAAACATGCTTAAAAACAAATTTCCACTTTGATCAACAAAGAAATATTGTATGTTAATTAATTTTTTATTGAATAATTACAATTAATATTAATAAAGTAACATAACCATTGTGTTAAAACACCTGTTCTACAACATGGCCTACAATTTAAATCAGCTGTTTTATGAAATTATATGTTATCACTTGTTTTAGGTCAAGTGGAAAGAAAAAACTATATTAAATACCTTGCCCATTTTGTGAAACATTTTTCTAAAATATAAATCTAAAATATTCACAACATTCCGACTCTCATGACATTCCTGTTAAACATTAATCTTATATTAAAGTTAAAATAATATATACTCCAAACATGATGTAAAATCTTAACCTATTTAAAAGTAATTTCTGTGATATCAACACAGTTGATGAAGTGTTATAAGGAATTGAAAGAAAATAATGTAAAGCATATAAAAACTTAAAGAGAGTTCAAACTATTAAATGATGGTACAGTCAGATCCAGAAGATTTACTGATGAATCGAATTTGTAGTTATTACAGGGTATAAACGAAAATTTACGAAATTATTACCAACTGAAAAATATATTATGTGTTACATGTTCATATTCTTAGTGTATAAAAGAAATATTTTATATTGATTGTTGTTTATAAAGAAAATTAGTATTAAATAATTCTTATGGCCTTTTCGAACAATTTGCATGAAATAATGTTTTTTCAATTATGTGATAAAAAAAGGTTTTGACAATTTAAGAGTATTTCTTTGCTAGTAGCAATTTATCAAGCAATAATTATAAACTATTAATAAAATAATACTTTGTATTTTCATTTCATTTACATTAATTTTGTCAGTTTAAATTCTAAAGTTAAATCATAACCTTTGCTAACAATAGAAAACTGTCTACAATTTGGAAGTACAGGCGTTGAAGGCTGAGGGAAAGTTTTAAATACTTAACTATTGCCTTGAAGGTATAGTCTACATTTAGTAAACATGTTTGTCACATACTACTGTTTTGCTAATAGTAGTGCTACGACTGTCTCACAGGTAAGTTCTAATTTAGTATTTCATTTGAAAAAAATGTTTGTCTAAACTATGGCATAATATTTAAAGCTAAGTAAAACCAATTTTATTTTGTTATATACCACAAGACATGTGTTTACAAAATATTTTAAGTTTAGTTTATAACGATGACCTTGGAAGTTTAAATGGTCTTTCTCTTCAATTTAGAGTGTCACACAAGACGACAGTATTATATTTTCTATAATCAAATATAAATATTTTTTAGAATTATTCTTTTAGAAAGATTTTATGCCGCTTATGTTCACTTTGTGTTTAGTTTAGATCACCTATATTTTAAATCACTGCAACCTATATGTACAGTGCTTTTCAGAGATGAATCTAGACATGCTTAATGCATGTTTTGTCTAAGTAACAGTTTTGGCAAGTTGATATTTTACTCGTATTTTAATCGTATAGATTATTCTCTAACAAATGGTCCATACCTTAATTATAGTCATGTTCTATTCTTCTTATGCATATAGATACGATTCTGTTCCGAAATATATAATTTGACATTTTAAAATAACATTAAATAAGTCGTACATATCATCCTGTAACAGATCTTATGGATGCCTAAACGGCTGAACAGAAGTTAAATTTAAAGAGTTTTTTAACCTAGGATGGTTCTTGTGAGGTTTGGTATAGGTCTAAGGGCGTTCATAAACCGATGTATCTTATGAATGCCTAAGCCGATGTTAATTTGGACGGTTTACATTAACCATAAACAATGCACCAATCATTGACAAACATACTTGATAGTCACACGAATAACTATACGTTGATATAAACTTTGTATGTTAACCACTTAATGAAATGAAACATTGTCTATCCTATTGCAGTAAATGAAATGAATTATTTAAGTGTTTGATTTTCTTATTAAAATACAACTATGATTTCGGGTAACGCTGGTCAGTAACGTTGTTTTTCAGTTTTATTAACAATATATGTCCTTAGGATGTTTACAAATTGAATTCATTAGTCGAGAAACTATATGTTATTCATTTTTAAATCATGGTTATTACTTTGTTATGACAAAGAAAAACGTACGCAAGTTAACTCGTTTAAAAACTCATAAATTGAATCACTTTTAAATGACAAAGTTATCATCAGTGTTGTTATGAACATACAACTGGAATATATACCCTGTAACAAATCTTTTTCACCATTTTTGTTGAAAGATACTCAAAACACAAACACGAGCATGCTAGTTTCGTTTATTGTCTTCATCATTGATCAGCAACTCCGTTTAGTAAACTGGGGTCAGAGTTTGAACTTATTGTAACTTTGTCGCCCTCTAAGTAAGCTCAATAAACAGAACATGCTAGTTTCGGATAACGTTATCATCATTGATCAACCACTATGTTTAGTAGGCTAGAGATAGAGTTCTGTTTAAGTATTTCAATGCTAACAATAGAACGCTGTTTACAAATTGAGAGTATGGAAAGTATAGGCCTTAAGGGATACCTTTCGAGGAAAAGTTTCAAGTATTTAACTATTGCCTTGAAGGTATAATCTACATTTAGTAAATATGTTTACACAGTCGCTATGGAAAGTTAATAAGGTTTGAGCAAACATTGTTTTGCTAGAATTGTTTTATTAGTGGTAAAACTGTCTTACAGGTAAGTTCTAATTTAGTATTTAAGTTTAGTCTATAACAGTCATATTAATGTTAATTATGATATTTTTAAGAGTTTTAAAAACTAGTAGCTAAAGTGAAGATGGAATCATGAAAATATTTTTTTAAATGAGAATCCATTTGTATTCCATATTTTGCATACATTATTTCAGACAGTGTTTTGAAAGTTTAAATGACCTTTCTCTTCAATTTAGGTTGTCATACAATATGGCAGTATTGAATTTTCTATAACCAAATATAATTTTATTTAGAACTAGTCCTCTTAGCAGTTTATGTTAACTTTGTGCTTATTTAGAACTCTTGCATTTAAAATTACTTCCACCTAGATGTACAGTGCTTTACAGAGATGAATCTAGAAACTGCTGAACGTTACTTAGTGCAATTTTTGTCAATTAATGCTTAAAATTTAGGCAAGTTGATATTTTACTAAATTCAAATATTCAAATGTAAATTGAGAACACCACCAGGACTCCACAGACGTTCAAAATCCTATGCATTTTATGGACTCCTTAACGGTTGAACAAAAGTTAAATTTAAAGGGTTTATTTAACCCAGGATGTTTCTTAAGATTTTTGGTATAGATCTAGGGGCGTTCAAAAAGATATGTATCTTATGGATTCGTAAACGTCTAAACAGAAGTTAAATATAAAAGGTTAGTTTGGTTTGTGTGAGGTTTGGTGTAGATACAGAGGCATTCAAAAACCTATGTATCTAATGACACATAAATCGATGTTAATATAATTGGAACGGTTTGCAATATCCATAAACAAAGCACAAGGACAATCACTCACAAACATTCTTGCTTTTCTTATATGATGGTATAAAATTTGTAGGTTAGTTACCTAATGAAATGAAACATTGTTTATCCTAATGTAATAAATAAAATAAATTATTTAAATGTTTGAATTTCTTATTAATAATGTATACAGTTATGATTTCGGATAACGCTAGTGTTTTTTAATTTTATTAACAATATATGACCCTAGGATGTTTACAAATTGAACCCAATAGTTAAGAAACTATATGTTATTCACTTTGAATTAAGTTGTTTTTAAAATTTTGTTACTAAACTTATGGTAATTACTTTGTGAAAGACGTACACAAGTTAACTCAGACGCGTTTCAAAACTCACAAATTAACTGATGTTTAAATGACAGAATTATCATCAGTGTTATTATAAACTTACTGGAAATGGTATGTTTTTAAAATAGATACTTGTACCTGCTCTTATACTACTTTTGGACATAAGTATAGAGAGCCCAGATAATTAAAAGAAATTTAACATTGAAGGAAGAGGAAGAAAAATGAAGGTTAAAATATGTTTAATGTTCACATCATATTATTATTGTAAATATACGTCTCTAAAGAAGCATATGTCAATAACGTAATTATTTTATTAAATTTCAGATACACAATGGTAACAGTTGAATGCTTCACCAATCCGATAATTAGCGACAAGGTTATAAGTTATTTAGATAATGATTTCATTAGTATTTTTACTTATTTAAATATTTTTTATACCTATAATCCTCTATATGTGTATAAGAAAACTGTTCAAACTTTTAATAAGTTTGCCGATAATGTAGGAATAAAATATAAAAAAATATTTTTGGATGTAAACTTTTCAAGCGATCTTATGTTATACATGGAAGGCCATACCATTTGGTTATCAAAGGAAATTTACAATAACGTCGCCATGAGTGCGTTTTGCCCTAATCAATTTTTAATAGCTTTTAACGAGAGTTTAAATCGTTTTAGAAATACAACACTAAAAGTGGCAATAGAACAGGGAGATGAGTTTACATGGGTTGAGGAAGGGGTTAAGAAATGATCAATGACCCTGGATAATGTCCACCTGAGACAATTCCGAGCTCTGTACAAACTATCACGTGACATGATTTTGTCAAGAAAGAAGACTCACAATACGCCCATGATTTTGTTAAGAACGGATTTAGGGGAAAAGGGTTAAGGAAAGGTATTTAATATAACTTTTGAAAGAAGTATTTAAATCATTTTAAATATTTAGTGTTGTAAATATATGTACAAATTATTATTATTATTTTTAATTCACCTACTAATCATTAAGCGTTATCAAAGACATACTATCATTATTGCTATCAAGTTAACAAATAGTCATTGCCACAGGTAGCTTCAGTAATCCAATATTTTTGTGTATTATTACAATACATAATATTTATTTTTAATTAAAGAAATTAATACAAACAATTCTGTTACACACTACGTAAAACTAGTTTATAACAATATTATTTTTAATTAAAATTCATTACATTTTTTAAATACTATTGTTTTCAATGAAAGAAATTATATATTATTAAATTGTTTTGCTCTTCAAACTTTGTATAAGTAATATCAAAACGAAAATTACATAATTACATTTAAAAAGTACAGTTTTTTTTCAAAAGACTATGCAAATCATTTAATTAATAAATATTTTCATGTTAAAGTACCAAAGTATTTATAAACTGTATGATTTGCATATGCAATATCAAAATACTATATTTGTAAAAATACTAATAATTCAATTCTACTATAGTTGATGAATAAAAATACTCACTGTATTAGTGTTCAGAAAAAGATCATCTACGTTCTTCGAAGAAATTCAACCATTTCTCTTCACTCTTAGTTCCAATTCAACTGTTCGTTCAAAATTGTCTACTTGTTTATTAGCAATTTCTCAAAATTTCCAAAGTTGTTTTTCAAGGTTGAGATGAGTCACTTGAGTCCTTGGAAAAAAGCCTTCAGGCGGGCATTAGCTTACGTCATTAACCCTTTTATTTAATCCTTTCGTTTAACTCTTTCATTTAACCCTTTCAACCCTTTCATTTAACCCTTTTCCTTAACCCTTTCACCCCTTTTCCGCTTAACCCCTTCAACTCTAATCTGGTGCCGTCGTTTCTGAAAAAAATCGTTTTACCTGAGCCGTCCAGATAAGAAACGACGGCACCAGATTAGAGTTGAAGGGGTTAAGCGGAAAAGGGGTGAAAGGGTTAAGGAAAAGGGTTAAATGAAAGGGTTGAAAGGGTTAAATGAAAGAGTTAAACGAAAGGATTAAATAAAAGGGTTAATGACGTAAGCTAATGCCCGCCTGAAGGCTTTTTTCCAAGGACTCAAGTGACTCATCTCAACCTTGAAAAACAACTTTGGAAATTTTGAGAAATTGCTAATAAACAAGTAGACAATTTTGAACGAACAGTTGAATTGGAACTAAGAGTGAAGAGAAATGGTTGAATTTCTTCGAAGAACGTAGATGATCTTTTTCTGAACACTAATACAGTGAGTATTTTTATTCATCAACTATAGTAGAATTGAATTATTAGTATTTTTACAAATATAGTATTTTGATATTGCATATGCAAATCATACAGTTTATAAATACTTTGGTACTTTAACATGAAAATATTTATTAATTAAATGATTTGCATAGTCTTTTGAAAAAAAACTGTACTTTTTAAATGTAATTATGTAATTTTCGTTTTGATATTACTTATACAAAGTTTGAAGAGCAAAACAATTTAATAATATATAATTTCTTTCATTGAAAACAATAGTATTTAAAAAATGTAATGAATTTTAATTAAAAATAATATTGTTATAAACTAGTTTTACGTAGTGTGTAACAGAATTGTTTGTATTAATTTCTTTAATTAAAAATAAATATTATGTATTGTAATAATACACAAAAATATTGGATTACTGAAGCTACCTGTGGCAATGACTATTTGTTAACTTGATAGCAATAATGATAGTATGTCTTTGATAACGCTTAATGATTAGTAGGTGAATTAAAAATAATAATAATAATTTGTACATATATTTACAACACTAAATATTTAAAATGATTTAAATACTTCTTTCAAAAGTTATATTAAATACCTTTCCTTAACCCTTTTCCCCTAAATCCGTTCTTAACAAAATCATGGGCGTATTGTGAGTCTTCTTTCTTGACAAAATCATGTCACGTGATAGTTTGTACAGAGCTCGGAATTGTCTCAGGTGGACATTATCCAGGGTCATTGATCATTTCTTAACCCCTTCCTCAACCCATGTAAACTCATCTCCCTGTTCTATTGCCACTTTTAGTGTTGTATTTCTAAAACGATTTAAACTCTCGTTAAAAGCTATTAAAAATTGATTAGGGCAAAACGCACTCATGGCGACGTTATTGTAAATTTCCTTTGATAACCAAATGGTATGGCCTTCCATGTATAACATAAGATCGCTTGAAAAGTTTACATCCAAAAATATTTTTTTATATTTTATTCCTACATTATCGGCAAACTTATTAAAAGTTTGAACAGTTTTCTTATACACATATAGAGGATTATAGGTATAAAAAATATTTAAATAAGTAAAAATACTAATGAAATCATTATCTAAATAACTTATAACCTTGTCGCTAATTATCGGATTGGTGAAGCATTCAACTGTTACCATTGTGTATCTGAAATTTAATAAAATAATTACGTTATTGACATATGCTTCTTTAGAGACGTATATTTACAATAATAATATGATGTGAACATTAAACATATTTTAACCTTCATTTTTCTTCCTCTTCCTTCAATGTTAAATTTCTTTTAATTATCTGGGCTCTCTATACTTATGTCCAAAAGTAGTATAAGAGCAGGTACAAGTATCTATTTTAAAAACATACCATTTCCAGTAAGTTTATAATAACACTGATGATAATTCTGTCATTTAAACATCAGTTAATTTGTGAGTTTTGAAACGCGTCTGAGTTAACTTGTGTACGTCTTTCACAAAGTAATTACCATAAGTTTAGTAACAAAATTTTAAAAACAACTTAATTCAAAGTGAATAACATATAGTTTCTTAACTATTGGGTTCAATTTGTAAACATCCTAGGGTCATATATTGTTAATAAAATTAAAAAACACTAGCGTTATCCGAAATCATAACTGTATACATTATTAATAAGAAATTCAAACATTTAAATAATTTATTTTATTTATTACATTAGGATAAACAATGTTTCATTTCATTAGGTAACTAACCTACAAATTTTATACCATCATATAAGAAAAGCAAGAATGTTTGTGAGTGATTGTCCTTGTGCTTTGTTTATGGATATTGCAAACCGTTCCAATTATATTAACATCGATTTATGTGTCATTAGATACATAGGTTTTTGAATGCCTCTGTATCTACACCAAACCTCACACAAACCAAACTAACCTTTTATATTTAACTTCTGTTTAGACGTTTACGAATCCATAAGATACATATCTTTTTGAACGCCCCTAGATCTATACCAAAAATCTTAAGAAACATCCTGGGTTAAATAAACCCTTTAAATTTAACTTTTGTTCAACCGTTAAGGAGTCCATAAAATGCATAGGATTTTGAACGTCTGTGGAGTCCTGGTGGTGTTCTCAATTTACATTTGAATATTTGAATTTAGTAAAATATCAACTTGCCTAAATTTTAAGCATTAATTGACAAAAATTGCACTAAGTAACGTTCAGCAGTTTCTAGATTCATCTCTGTAAAGCACTGTACATCTAGGTGGAAGTAATTTTAAATGCAAGAGTTCTAAATAAGCACAAAGTTAACATAAACTGCTAAGAGGACTAGTTCTAAATAAAATTATATTTGGTTATAGAAAATTCAATACTGCCATATTGTATGACAACCTAAATTGAAGAGAAAGGTCATTTAAACTTTCAAAACACTGTCTGAAATAATGTATGCAAAATATGGAATACAAATGGATTCTCATTTAAAAAAATATTTTCATGATTCCATCTTCACTTTAGCTACTAGTTTTTAAAACTCTTAAAAATATCATAATTAACATTAATATGACTGTTATAGACTAAACTTAAATACTAAATTAGAACTTACCTGTAAGACAGTTTTACCACTAATAAAACAATTCTAGCAAAACAATGTTTGCTCAAACCTTATTAACTTTCCATAGCGACTGTGTAAACATATTTACTAAATGTAGATTATACCTTCAAGGCAATAGTTAAATACTTGAAACTTTTCCTCGAAAGGTATCCCTTAAGGCCTATACTTTCCATACTCTCAATTTGTAAACAGCGTTCTATTGTTAGCATTGAAATACTTAAACAGAACTCTATCTCTAGCCTACTAAACATAGTGGTTGATCAATGATGATAACGTTATCCGAAACTAGCATGTTCTGTTTATTGAGCTTACTTAGAGGGCGACAAAGTTACAATAAGTTCAAACTCTGACCCCAGTTTACTAAACGGAGTTGCTGATCAATGATGAAGACAATAAACGAAACTAGCATGCTCGTGTTTGTGTTTTGAGTATCTTTCAACAAAAATGGTGAAAAAGATTTGTTACAGGGTATATATTCCAGTTGTATGTTCATAACAACACTGATGATAACTTTGTCATTTAAAAGTGATTCAATTTATGAGTTTTTAAACGAGTTAACTTGCGTACGTTTTTCTTTGTCATAACAAAGTAATAACCATGATTTAAAAATGAATAACATATAGTTTCTCGACTAATGAATTCAATTTGTAAACATCCTAAGGACATATATTGTTAATAAAACTGAAAAACAACGTTACTGACCAGCGTTACCCGAAATCATAGTTGTATTTTAATAAGAAAATCAAACACTTAAATAATTCATTTCATTTACTGCAATAGGATAGACAATGTTTCATTTCATTAAGTGGTTAACATACAAAGTTTATATCAACGTATAGTTATTCGTGTGACTATCAAGTATGTTTGTCAATGATTGGTGCATTGTTTATGGTTAATGTAAACCGTCCAAATTAACATCGGCTTAGGCATTCATAAGATACATCGGTTTATGAACGCCCTTAGACCTATACCAAACCTCACAAGAACCATCCTAGGTTAAAAAACTCTTTAAATTTAACTTCTGTTCAGCCGTTTAGGCATCCATAAGATCTGTTACAGGATGATATGTACGACTTATTTAATGTTATTTTAAAATGTCAAATTATATATTTCGGAACAGAATCGTATCTATATGCATAAGAAGAATAGAACATGACTATAATTAAGGTATGGACCATTTGTTAGAGAATAATCTATACGATTAAAATACGAGTAAAATATCAACTTGCCAAAACTGTTACTTAGACAAAACATGCATTAAGCATGTCTAGATTCATCTCTGAAAAGCACTGTACATATAGGTTGCAGTGATTTAAAATATAGGTGATCTAAACTAAACACAAAGTGAACATAAGCGGCATAAAATCTTTCTAAAAGAATAATTCTAAAAAATATTTATATTTGATTATAGAAAATATAATACTGTCGTCTTGTGTGACACTCTAAATTGAAGAGAAAGACCATTTAAACTTCCAAGGTCATCGTTATAAACTAAACTTAAAATATTTTGTAAACACATGTCTTGTGGTATATAACAAAATAAAATTGGTTTTACTTAGCTTTAAATATTATGCCATAGTTTAGACAAACATTTTTTTCAAATGAAATACTAAATTAGAACTTACCTGTGAGACAGTCGTAGCACTACTATTAGCAAAACAGTAGTATGTGACAAACATGTTTACTAAATGTAGACTATACCTTCAAGGCAATAGTTAAGTATTTAAAACTTTCCCTCAGCCTTCAACGCCTGTACTTCCAAATTGTAGACAGTTTTCTATTGTTAGCAAAGGTTATGATTTAACTTTAGAATTTAAACTGACAAAATTAATGTAAATGAAATGAAAATACAAAGTATTATTTTATTAATAGTTTATAATTATTGCTTGATAAATTGCTACTAGCAAAGAAATACTCTTAAATTGTCAAAACCTTTTTTTATCACATAATTGAAAAAACATTATTTCATGCAAATTGTTCGAAAAGGCCATAAGAATTATTTAATACTAATTTTCTTTATAAACAACAATCAATATAAAATATTTCTTTTATACACTAAGAATATGAACATGTAACACATAATATATTTTTCAGTTGGTAATAATTTCGTAAATTTTCGTTTATACCCTGTAATAACTACAAATTCGATTCATCAGTAAATCTTCTGGATCTGACTGTACCATCATTTAATAGTTTGAACTCTCTTTAAGTTTTTATATGCTTTACATTATTTTCTTTCAATTCCTTATAACACTTCATCAACTGTGTTGATATCACAGAAATTACTTTTAAATAGGTTAAGATTTTACATCATGTTTGGAGTATATATTATTTTAACTTTAATATAAGATTAATGTTTAACAGGAATGTCATGAGAGTCGGAATGTTGTGAATATTTTAGATTTATATTTTAGAAAAATGTTTCACAAAATGGGCAAGGTATTTAATATAGTTTTTTCTTTCCACTTGACCTAAAACAAGTGATAACATATAATTTCATAAAACAGCTGATTTAAATTGTAGGCCATGTTGTAGAACAGGTGTTTTAACACAATGGTTATGTTACTTTATTAATATTAATTGTAATTATTCAATAAAAAATTAATTAACATACAATATTTCTTTGTTGATCAAAGTGGAAATTTGTTTTTAAGCATGTTTGTTTATATTACTTGTAATATTGTGTATTTGACTCTTTATTTAACATGAAAGCCAATTTAACAATTTATAATACACTAATAAACTGAGAACAAAAATATTAAATATTAAATATACAATATTTATAAAAATGTAATCGCAAAATATGAAAACAAATAAGTAGAATTATTAAAAGCACCATAGTAAATTCATTTATTCAACATTTTTAAACTTGTAGTAGATAGCACTTCATGGTAATACAGTTTCTCAAATATTTTAGATTTATATTTTAGAAAAATGTTTCACAAAAGGGGCAAGGTATTTAATATAGTTTTTTCTTCCCACTTGACCTAAAACAAATGATAACATATAATTTCATAAAACAGCTGATTTAAATTGTAGGCCATGTTGTAGAACAGATGTTTTAACACATTGGTTATGTTACTTTATTAATATTAATTGTGATTATTTAATAAAAAAAATTAATTAACATAAAATATTTCTTTGTTGACCTAAGTGGGAATTGGTTTTAAACATGTTTGTTTATATTACTTGTAATAATGTGTATTTAACTTATTAAGTATTTTATTAACGGTTGAAAATTTAAACAAGTTATATGTAACGATGGTATGAACTAATAGAAGGATTTGAAAGAGTTCAATAGGTAATCGAAAACTTTATCACTTAACTCAAAAAGCATTTGAGTGTTTGTATGGGAATAAAGTCATAGAGTAGATGCGGTAGTAATTAACGTATTAAAATTAATTGTAGTAGAAATTAATGTGTAAATACATAGTTAAGAATTACGACAAAGGGATTCTTTACATGTTTTTAAACTTACTTTGTATAGTATTTTGCATAAGAAGAATAACACGAACATGTCTAGAATTAAGGTTGATATCCTCTGTTTTTGGGTTTATAATTTAAGATATTATAACATAGGCTACAGTAGCTCAAGAAGTGAATAAAGTTATTTTGTGGTTATTGGTTAAAATATTGACAATAACAAAACCTTGACTTACCTCTAAGAAAGTCTAGCAAACAACTGAACCAACAATCAACTGCTATTGTGTTGAAGTAGGAAATTCCTAATTATATAGTAAAACTAGAATAAACAGTTTGAGCAATTTCAGTTTCGTTTTCTCTACTGAAACTAGAACAGTTTGAGATATTTCAATTCGTTTTCTCTGCCAAAGGCAAAAGTAACAATCACGACAAAAGTAATTTACGAAACAAGTAACCATCTACGCATTTATTGACAAAAATAATCTAGAAACGAAGCGACAGTAAATCTGATAAACAACTTTGATTTTGTAAATGCTGTTATATAGACTAATGACAGATCACAGACAATTAACTAAAATGTCTTGTAAATAAGATTATTTATTAAAAGTTCGGTATTGTTGATTTTTTATTATGTTCTTTTTGTAATGTTATGAATTTTAAAATTGTAAATCACGTTGTATATTGGTGATAAAAACGAGCTCTGGGAAAAGAAAGAAATGTAAAACGTTTAGAGCATGAATTAATTGTCTGTGATCTGTCATTAGCCTATGTAAAACCAATAATTAATTTACAGAGTACGGATAATGATAAGACTTGAGGCATTTGGATAAGGGAGGTACAGGGTTGAGTCAATGACCAGGAAGGTATCGGACTTGAGGCGTTTGGATAAGGGAGGTACAGAATCAGTATCTCTTGAATACAGTAATAACAAGACCTGAGGCGTTTGGGAGGCAGTGACAAGACCTGAGGCGTTTGGGAGGCAGTGACAAGACCTGAGGCGTTTGGGAGGTACCAGATTTTTTAAAGGGTTTCGAATACGGCGTCATCGGGTAAATTAATATAGGCTAAGGCACCACTCCACCACCCTCTGTCGGATACCTCTGGATTAGGAATTGCCACATACTTTATCAACAAAGAATCACGTATATTGTAATTGACTTTTCTTATATTCTATTTATAAAGTTTAATTTCTTTAATTAAAAAAATATAATACTATATATGCTAATTGAATGATTAAAACTTAATGACCATTTAATTTATACTTAGATGTAACATACTCCTGTACTATGTGTTTTACTTGCAAATAATGTCATTTATATTTTCGTGTTGAAATATCAGTGTTTATACACAGTGTATAACTTACTGTCTTTTAAACAAGAATATATTTCATATAACGAGCCAAACGTCTTGTTTTAGAAAAATAATAAAACTCCAATATTCTATTTATATTCATTTGATTTATAAGAATTATAAATAATAAAGAAAACAATTAAGCTTGGAAGTAAACAAGTTCATACAGTACTAGCATGTTGATTATGCCTAAAGACATTATTTCCTCAAGACGGGGCGCAGAAGGTACGAATACGACGATTTTTGACATCAGGTCAACTTGGACTTCAAACCCTTTCAACCCTTTTAACCCTTTCAACCCTTTCGTTTAACCCGTTCAACCCTTTTAACCCTTTTAACCCTTTCAACCCTTTTAACCCTTTTAACCATTTCAACCCTTTTAACCCTTTTAACCCTTTTTAACCCTTTTTAACCCTTTTAACCGTTTTAACCGTTTTAACCCTTTTAACCCTTTTTAACCCTTTTAACCCCTTTTAACCCCTTTCAACCCTTTTAACCCTTTTAACCCTTTTAACCTTTTTAACCCTTTTAACCCTTTTAACCGTTTTAACCGTTTTAACCCTTTTTAACCCTTTTAACCGTTTTAACCCTTTTAACCCTTTTAACCGTTTTAACCCTTTCAACCCCTTTTAACCCTTTTAACCCTTTTAACCCTATTAACCCTTTCAACCCTTTTAACCCTTTCAACCCTTTTAACCCTTTCAACCCTTTTAACCCTTTTAACCCTATTAACCCTTTCAACCCTTTTAACCC